>PITA01027193.1:0-21349 GCA_004023965.1 Spilogale gracilis | reverse complement strand
AAAACCCCAAACGGGAGCTAGGCTGATTGGCAAAGTGAACGATGTCTGAAGAGGGAGAGGGAATGTGGAAGTGGGACAGACTTAGAACTGAGATGGTGTGACTGGAGGAGAGAGAGCCCCCAGAGCCTGGGGGGAGACAGGGAAGGATAGGGCTTTGGGGGCTATATGAAGGAGATGTGTCTTTACTCTAAGAACATTTCAAAGCCAAGGATGGATTTAAAGAGATGGGAGCGAGTATGATCAGCTCTGTATTTTGAAAAGGTCATGCTGACTCTAGAATGGGAAGGAGATGGTAAGAGTGCCTGAGTGGAGAGAGAAGCCCAGGCAGCAGGCAGGTGCTGTGGCCGAGCAGAGGGAGGGATAGGGCTGGTTGGCAGCAGGGATGTTCCCAGAGCATTTAACATCCCAGTGTCTCCTTTTTATTCTTTTTTTTTTAAAGATTTTATTTATTTATTGATAGAGAGAGAGACAGTGAGGGAGAAAAGGAACACTAGCAGGAGGATTAAGAGAGGGAGAAACACACTTCCTGCCAATCAGGGAGCCCGATGCAGGGCTCGACCCCAGGACCCTGGGATCATGACCTAAACCGAACGCAGATGCTTAACTACTGAACCACCCTGGTGCCTCCAAACTCTGCTAATTTGAAGATTTCATATATATTAGCAACAAAAATTTCAAGTAGTAGGAGTATTTTTATCACTGACATTGTTGGGAATTGCAAGCACATGGTAATAATAAGCATGTGTTTTCAAAGTCTCTATAGATAAGAGACACCCCTTTACCGCCTCCACCTGAGGAAGACTTCACCCATCACTTGATTCACCCCTGAGTGACACTGAATATGGAGAAAAATGGATACATTCATAGGAGGAGTAATTCAAGAGGGAACCACACCCTGTTCCTGCTCTTAGTTCATGGTGTAGGTAAAGAAAAGGGATCTAACTCTCTGATTTAATGTCCTTTCATGCCTGTCTGATGGAGAGGGTACCTGGTAAGAGTGAATCACTGAGAATGTACATTGGCTTGAGACTGACTGATTCTATCCCTAGCCAAATTCCAGTTGGGCTCCTCTGAGCCCTCCTCAGGCTATGGTCCAACCGTGGTCTATAAAGACCCACCCAAAACATTAACATAGATTCTAATAGCTAAAGACTATATATCCCTGTGATGGTCTTAATCCTCTTAAAGTGCCTGCCCAAGGGAACTTGAGGCTATCAAAAGCCTTTATCGATAGTTCCTATCACCTCCTGGAGAGCCCCTGTCCCCAGACTCTGTGGGAGGGGAGGAGCCTAACTTGTATACGCACCAGCTGACAGACCCAAATGAGTTTCATGTGCACCAATCCCCCTCTTCCTGCTTTTTTTATAATTTTTCACTTCTATGATTCTGCTGAGCCCCTGCTCACTGTCCACCCCCGCCCTTCCTATTCCTTCATTCTCCCTTTAAAATTGTCACCTCGGTGCAAAAGGAGTGGAGTTCAGTTCACGCTGGGCTCTTTACCCTTTTGAATACAGTGACAGACCACATCCCCCGTATGTTTACTGATTAAGTCCGTCCCTTCTATTTTAACTAGTGTCCAGTTCTGTTTATCCTTGACAAGACTTACAAATCTTTCCAAGTACATATTTGATCAAAGGCAGCCACATGAAGCAGAAGCCCTACTGGGTAAGATTCACAGGAAAATTCTACCACAGAGAGTCCTTCGAATGGAATATATTTGACTCTCTTGAAGGCGGATGGTGCGAGAAGTTGCACCAGGCAGAGGACTGGTGGAAATGGAAGCAGCTCACCCTTTGGCGGGAACTAGCAATAACAGATGAAGAATTTAACTAAGGGCTTTGGAGTTGCTGGAAGACAAGCCCATGCTAGATGGAGCAGGAAACCTGCAGGATGGACTAGGTTAATGATAATTGCAAAAACCCAGATGTAAATAATTTGGAGGTTATTATTTTTATTTATTTTTTAAAAAGATTTTATTTATTTATTTATTTATTTATTTGACAGAGAGAAACATAGCTAGAGAGGGAACACAAGCAGGGGGAGTGAGAGAGGGAGAAGCAGGCTTCCTGCTGAGCAGGGAGCCTGATGTGGGACTTGATCCCGGGTCTCCAGGATCATGACCTGAGCCGAAGGCAGTTGCTTAACCAACTGAGCCACCCAGGGGCCCCTATTCTGCTTTTTAAATGCATACATTACATTTGCTGATAAATCATTCATTTATTCTGTAAAACAGGTGATGCTTATTGAACTCCAGACTCTGAGCTGTGAAGGGGTCCCTGTCCTCACAGAGCTTATAGATCAGTTACAAAGGAGGTAGAAGTGCTCCAGAAGTTTCTTGCTCAAATGTTCTTAGATCCATTCCTTGCCCTTCTCAACTCCACTCTGAATGTGAGGAGCTCTGAACTTCTGGGCTGTATTTCCCTGATCCAGCTGGATTTTGGCTGGGCTTGGCCAAAGCAGGGCACTGAAGAGATAATGGAAGGTAGCTGAATTAGAGAAGCCAAGGTATTTATTCCTTTGCTCCACTCAGAGCATCTTTGGAAGTACCTGCGTCTCCTGTGTAGCAGGATTCTGGGGTTGCCTGGGTGGCTCAGTGGGTTAGCATATGACTCTTGATTTTGGCTCAGGTCCTGATCTCAGGTTGTGAGGTGGAGCCCTGAGCCAGGCTCCATGCTCAGTGGGCAGTCCACTTGAGATTCTCTCTCTCTCTCCTTCTGCTCCACCCTCCACCCTTGCTCTCACACTCTCAATTCATAAATGAAACTTTAAAAATAAGTGAAAGAAATTCTGTTTGGCAGATCCAGCTTCTGGCTCCTGGTATGTCAGTTCACAAGGGCTGAATATGTGTATCTTTTCCCAACTCTGTATTTGGCGACCAGTTGGTGGCTTAAACTCAGCCATGGTGAGATCTCTATGCCACAGGAACTGGCAAACAGTTTTCCTTATTCCCTGGAAGAGCCGGATGTTAAGCACTAGCCAGCAGACCACTGGTTCTAGTAACACTACCCCTTTAAGTTCTTCCAGTTCTAGGAGTGGTAGTTGGCTTTCTGTGGCTGTTATTGGCTTAGTTGCCTGAACTTCTCAATGCTTTCCTCCTCTGTGGAATGAATTCCTTGCATTAAATCACCTCTGTTGGAATATCTAGAGTAGTTTCTGTTTTTCTTCTGGGATCCTGACTGATAAAGCAGGGCATCTAAGATTCAGGGAAAGATCCTCAGGAGTTATGTCATATACCTATTTTTAATTTTTTTTAAGATTTGTTTATTTATTTTAGAGGGAGCGAGAGCAAGGAGGGGCAAAAGGAGAGGAGGACAAGCAAAGTCTCCACTGAGTGTAGAGTCCAGTTGCAGGACTCCATCCCAGGACTCTGAGGGATAATGACCTGAGTCAAAATCAAGTCAGATGCCTAACAAACCTAGCCACCCAGATGCCCCATCATATACATACTTTTTAAATAGATAAAATGGATAGAATTTGGCAGTGGGTATAGAAGATAAGGAAAACGCATGATCCAGCATTGTCCAGATTTTTGGTTTGGGAAGGTAGGTGGATAATGGTGCCATTTGTTAAGAGAGGCCGCAAAAACAGATGCACTAGTTTGGGGATGGAGATGGAAATGTTGAGGCGGAGGTGCTCCTGGGGTGTCCAAGGCCAGATGACCAGTAGGGTTTGACAAGATCAGAATGCAGAAGGGATGTCTTCTCTTGAATTCCTCCTCCTCCTTCCAGTTCCTCAGAAGATAACTTCATCTGTAATGCCAGGTTTCGCTTACATTAGCTCACTTCTCCCCTGCCTTACACAAACAAACTTCATTTCTTGAAGCCCACTTTCCAACCAGCTTCTGCCATATCTCTCATGAGCAATTCTGTTTCCATGGTAGCTGCTTGTACTTCCTTCTCTCCCACTCCTCCTCGATCCATTGGCTTCCATCCGCACTGAAACTGATTCTGAAATCCAGTCTGGCAAACACCACAATGACCTCCTTACTGCTAATCGGCTCTGAGCTGGCCAGAGGTGATAGATTCTGATGAGTGGTCAGAATGTAACAAATACCCTGTAAATGGGAGTTGTTAGTATTATGGTTAGGGTGAATTAATTTTTTAAAATGTTACTGCTAAATTTGCTTTTTTCTCCAGAAGAGTTATCTTTACAAATGATCACCTTAATGACCATTTCATTTCTTAATGAATTTGTGTTTCTAATGAATTTGCGTTTCTAATGACAATGGGTAAATTCAGTGAGAAAAAAACTGCTCACATACATTATTTAGCATCCTGTGGAAGGAATAAAAATATACACCCCATAAAAATTGTTTGACTAAAATTTTCACCTCTCAACTAGATGTTTGTTTCATTACAGTGAGAACTTCAAACAATGCAAGTTGCCTGAGGGGAATGGTGGGTTAAAGTATTTTCCTGAAAACCTTCTGTTTTCTTGTAATACCCACAAACAGCTAAGGATCTTCAGTAAGAAACAGAAATGAAGAATAAGGGTCATTTACTAAGTGGCATGTCTGATTTACAGTCTAGTAGTTGCAAAGAATTAGTGGAGTATTCATGTTTCAATAGCTTACAGCATAAAGGCACAGCTATGGTGATGAGCACACTTAAACCATCTCTTTGCCTCAGTGTGAGAGGGAATATGCTTTCAGAGAACAGTGTGACCTAATCTTTCAGTCTCTTTCAGAGGAGGGAACAAAATTTACAAATGAGATCTGATACCTGGTTTTATTTTATTGTTTTCAGTTTTGCTCGAAAAAGAGCAGTTCTCTATACATAGACGCTTTGAATTGTGAAAGCCAACCTTTGCCATGTGTGCACTTGTAATCATTTATGCTCAGATTTAATCATGGTTCACAAGCAATAAACCCCATGCTCTGAAGCAGAAAAACTGCAAGGTAGTCTCGGAATAGTTAGTAAAGTGGAATTCTCTGTAACGTAACACCAGTGGTGGACTGGTGGGAATGTGGTCAGGGTTCATTTATGGGTAAATGTGACCCAGGGTTTTTAATGAGAAGATTATGATAATTACAATGATCAGTCTCACGGAGATCCCAAATGAAACCTGAAGATGATAAAAGCTTATAATAGGAGGATTACAAGAAGGATTCCATATGAGTTTAATAGAAATAAGTGAACTATTATTTTAGTAGAGAAAGAGATAAAAGGAGATCTAATACCAGAGCTCTCTGAAATGCTTACCCATGATTTTTCTTTCATCACTATGGAGAAGCTGTAAAGAAAATAAAATGCAGTGCGTAATGTAAGCTATCATGATGCACTGAGTGTTGGGTAAGAAAATTAGGAAGATCCATTTAACTTAAAGTGAAGGCATATCTATTTTTATAACATTTTCTCTTGTATTATTCTTTTTCCTTTCCTATTGTGCTTTTTCATATAATTCACCTTAAATGCACTCAGTTAGATTATACCACACTGCAGGATTAAAAATAAGAAATGACCTGTCATATAAGCATAAGACAGGGGGAAAGATCAAAACACAAAAATACACACACTCACACACACATAGACACACTAATTATTTTGATGGTCTCTTGGAAAAGTCTATAAAATGTCTATGCTTTCCTGTCCAATATTTAGTTTTACTTGATTATTTCTCTTGTTTTAAAAGAGTAGGGGAGTCATTTTCTGATTACTGGCACTCTTTCTGTAGGTAAAGAACATTCTTATCTAGAATGTATGTGATTTAGGCAAAGGACAGAGCGTTACTCAAATCATTGGATGCCACGGAGTTTTTGTAAAGACACATGTGTAGAAATGCAGAAAAAGCAGAATAATGTGACTCAAGGATCTTGGGAACTCTGGAATTGCTGAGCATCACAGGACAAGAGCTGAACATTTTCCTTCCTTTTCATTCTCTTCTGAACGACCTGTAGGTTTCACAGCAAGCCTTGACAACCTCAACTATTCTTTTGCCTGATTTTGTCTTCCATCCATCAACTGATAAAGGAGTCTTTTATTATTCTTTTTCTCCCTGTCTCCCTCTCTTCTTTCCTTCCTTCCCTCCTCATTTCCTTCCTTGATTCTATTGCTTAGAGGCTGAAAAATTTTGAGTAAGTTACTTAATTCTTCTGTGCCTGAGCTTTTTTCCTAATGGGAATAATAATAATAATGGTAATAGATTCTCCCTGGGATGATTAAATGAACTACTATATCTGTAGTGTCAGAATATTGTGTTATGAGATAAGAGCTGAAAAATGTTATTTCTTCTTATTATTACCAGTCATTTTTCCTTCCTTTTCTTTTTTGCTTCCTTTTATGAAAAGTCTGTGAATGTATTCTCATATAGATGTTTAATTAATATACTTATATAAAGAGCAAAATGTGAAAATTCTTTTTCCTTGTCTCCCATAGACACTCTCTTTGTCAGATAATGATTTGATGTGTATACTTTTAGCTCTTTGTCTAGATATCTATATGCATTATCACACACACTCACAAACACCTGTATACACACATGTTCTTTCCATAAATAGGGCCACATCATTTGAATTTTTTCAGCAGCATCAATATATCTTAAATATCTCTCCATGTTAAAGCATATAGTTTCACCACATACCTTTTACATAATTAATTAAGCTAACATCTTTATTCATTATAATATATGATTCTAGGCATTGGGGATTCAATAACAACCAATAGATAGGTCAAAATCCTTCTCCAAAGATGATTTAGTTCTCATGAAGGAGATAGGTAATTAAAAATATTGGCTCAAAATTCAATGTCAAGAGCTAATAAACCCTATGAAGAAAAATGAGGAGCAGTAAGATATAGAGGGGTCAAAGCCAGGATGGTCAGGAAAAAATTCTGAGATGATGTTTAAGCAGAGGTCCTAGAAAGAGTGAACCAGTCAAGAAAATGCCTGGAGAAGGAATAATAGAAGAAAGGAATAAGCAAGTGAAAAATCCCATGACCTCTGAAGCAGGGTAAGTGGGGTGGGGAGTGGGAGGAGATGGGCAGAGTTCAGATCGTATAGGACTGTGTGTTATGGTAAAGATGCTGGATTTGATTTTACTAACTTTATTGAACCCCTGTCTCACGTTCTAAAGTATGGATATAACATAGTTTACTTAACTCTTCTTAAATGATAAAAATATTTTAAGTATTTCTCTAATGACCATTACAAAGACCATCCCTGCTTCATGTCTGTGCATGTGGGGATATTTCCACAAGTTGTATTCCTGGAGCACAGTCATCACATCAAAAGGCAAATACAGTGTAAATGGGGTTGATAGATGCTGTCAAATTGCCATCCAAAAAAAGTCTTCATTTATATTCCCACCTGTGACACATAGAAGTGATCATTTTTCTTTAGTCTTTTCAATATGGGACATGCCACTTTCTTTTTTAAAAAAATGCAGTGAGTAAAAAAAAAAATCATGATTCTGTTTTGTTTTAGTTTGCATTTTCGTGATTATTAATAAAGCTGACAACCATTTCATAGGTTTATAACCTTTTTGATTTTTTTTTTCTCTTGTGAATAGCCTATTGATCAAATTTTCATTCCAGCTCATGTCTGTGACCATGCTTTGGACTGGTTGCTTTCAGGTCAAGTGTCCACCCTTAGTACAATCAGCTGTGTCTGGAGGATTAAATTTATATATTACAAAACATAGCATGCTAAGACTGCTCCTCAGCATGGGCTATAAGTAGTGCATGATTACCTATAAACTATATGGGCAAAGCAGTTACTCTGATTAACGCCCAGTGCAATTTGATGGTGAGTGAAATTAGGAATGCAACACATGAGCATACACTAAAATCAAACCTCTTCTAAGGGAAACTTACACGATATTGTGTCACTGTCCTCAAGATACTTGTAATCTTAGGAGGGGAGATTTCCAAAACTAATTATCATTCAGAACAAAATGTAAAGTTTCCAAGAATGACACAAACCAAATGATAAAGTCATTCTGGACAGAAGAGGAATCACAGTCAATTACGAACTTAGCTAAAAGGTAGTGTCTTAGATTTTGAAGAAGTGTAGCATATTTTAAAGTGGCTATACTGTCTTTGTAAAAATAATTTTATACCAGTGCCCTATGCACAAAAGTACAAGAGCAGAAGTGGAAATCAGCTACCACTTCATCCCTGAGAGACAAGTGCGTTGTTTTAACCAATGACTTGTAGTATTTTTGAAGACATCCCATCTGACGTTTGTGTGTATGTATTTGTATATATGTATACATAAATAGTTTTGCATAAATGGGGGCTTTTTATCAGCAAGGACCTTGTTGGTGTTTGGTTCATTGGCCATTGCAGATTGAGTGATTGATTGAGCGATCGTGTCAGGTTTTGAATGAATGAATGAATGTTCTATAACTTATTCTTTTTATGCTAATAAAGATTTGTTTAACTAGTCATGTTTATAGATTGCATAATATTTCATTACTTGTATAATTTCCTTAACCAGGCCCATATGGATAAACTTTCAGGTTTATTTTCAGCTCTCCTTTATTTTAAACAACACTGAAAACAACGATCTTGGGCTAAATCTGTTTTATGCTTATGTGACTATCTCCTTAGAGTAAATTTTTATAAATGAGTTTTCCATCTAAAGAATAAAGCCTATTTTAGAGGATCATGATGCATATAGCCAAAGTGCCTTCCTGCATAGAAAGGTGAATGTTTCCACACACTGGCCGAAACTAGGTTTTGATTTATTGATGTAGACAGAAGTAAGAAGTCCTAGCTGTTTACTGTATGCTGGGCTAGCAGGAGAGGGCTGAGAGTGAGTGCATTTTTAAGCAACATCATTTAAGATTAGCTTTACTTGGTCTGGTTTAGAGAAATAAAACTCCTTAATTTCTTTCTTTATGTCTGTTAAATAAATGTCAAATTTACTTTCCTACTTTTTGTTCTTGGCTGGTTCAATATTCCTCAAACAAGATGCAGAAGTAGACATGGAGATAACTGGTGTATCTTCTTATTTTGTATAATGAACAGGAATTAGAATCTGAATCTCATCTCTTTCTCTACTGTTAAAACCGTGAGGCCATGCTGAGTCATAAAGCTTCTTGGTAAGTTGAGCCATTTACCACAGTGTAACTGTAATCAGGAGTCCATTTTCAGTTCCTTCCGAAGAATCTTCTGTGGATGGTTGTGCCAGTGATTGAGCGATCATGTCCAGCGACAAATCACCCTTGCATAATTACTTTGGGATGCTGAAGCAGGAATTTTGCAAACCTTATTTCTGTTGCCCCACTGCCTCCTGGTTAGATTCTGCCAGCAGGGGGCAAAAAGGAAGACAGGAAGCCTGGAGGAGAAAGGGACTTTCCCCAGTCTGTTACCTCCCTGTTGATTTCCTGTCTGTCTAGAGTTCCTGTGAGCATCATTTTGGCAATGCTCCTTCAATGCAGGCAGCAACGGCCCTTCTCTAGGTAGCACGGCCGAGTTCAGTCAGTAGCTCTTCAGAACTTGTGGAACATGGCTCCTTGTATCAACCTATAGTCACCAGCATCAGCCAACAGTGCCCCGTCCTCTGAGGTGTTAGTCCCAGACCCTTGGGGTCTCCCCTCCAAGCTCAGAGATGCTAGAACTGGACCACTATTCTAGCCTCAAAGGCTTGAGTTTAGGCTGTGCAGGATCCTTCCTCTAAGTTACTAAATCCCAATAATTCAACCTTTTCTTGTGGTTCTTTCAACTTCAGGGATAGTATCTGCTTCCTGCCATTGCTGTCTCTGTGGTATGTTAGTTTTCTGTTTTTGTTTTTTGATTACCCAGTTCATGGCTTTATACCTCGCGGACAGTGCCTGTGAAATTTCTCTGTTCCCTATCCCTTTATGGACTCTGATGGAGACAATGGTCACTAGAGAACAGCTTGTACTAAACGAAACCAATTATATATATATATTTAAGATTTTATTTATTTATTTGACAGAGCGAGAGATCACAAGTAGGCAGAGAGGCAGGCAAAGAGAGCAGAGGAAAACAGGCTCCCTGCTGAGTAGAGAGCCCAATGCTGGCCTCGATCCCAGGACCCTGGGATCATGACCTGAGCTGAAGGCAGAGGCTTTAACCCACTGAGTCACCCAGGTGCCCCCAATTTTTGTATTTTAAGAACAAATATCATTTACAATCACACAACATCTACATATCTCCCAAGAAGAGTTGCATGAGACAGAAGAGGATGAAACAAACCAAGAGGTGAAGCTGAAGCTAAATCTTAAAAAGTGTGGTTCATAAATTGTGTCCATACAGCATTGCTTTCACCACAGAAAAACACCAGATACTTCTTCCCATTTTCCCCTCTAGTATCATAAAGTCACATCTCCACAGTAGTAGCAAGATGGCTTTTCATGATGGAATCTGACTAGTAATGAGTTGTTTGCAGAACTGGGGTGTTTCAGTGACCTGAGGTTATTCTGGAAGCTGCAATTACCTATAGGGAATAATTGTAGAAACTTCTATTTGGGGGAATTCAGGGAAATGTCATGGAGATGCACCTTTGAAGAGCAAGGTTTCAGGATTTATAACATTGAGATAAAATCCCTGTATGCAGGGACTGTAGTCATAACAGATTCTTCCCTTTTGATCCTCATTGTCTATAAAATGTTATGGTTCTACAATTTCAAGTTACCCATTAAAGATCATCTACATTAAACATGCCTTAAGAGCCAAGATGATAGTTGGTCTGAAAACCAAGTGATTGGAGAACTTTTTTTTTTTTTAACTCTGCTCTGGTGAAACAAGCTAGTTTACCAATTTATAGATAGAATCCCTTTCACGCAATTAGCTCAAGGCCCTATCCACTCGACTCTAATCATATAAAAGCAAATATTACCAGATTTCCTAAATCACTGATCATTTTGAGTATAATTTCATATAGTTTGAGGGGAAAAAAGCTTGCAAAAGTATTTCAAATGTATTATTTTTCTGTATTATAAAAGTAGACACAACGCAGCATCATGTTCAATATGGCAAGTGCAATATGACTGCAGGAACCTTTTGGGCACATTTAGATTTTCCATAGAAGCTGTATTTGAGGACTTTATGTAGATACCATGTGAGCTGCAAACAATTACAGGTGTATTTTGTTTCTACTCATCATATTCTATCTACTTGTTCAGATCTAGTACGTCTAATACAATGTGGAAGTGACAGGGTGAGAGCAAGCACCCTCATACATAACATCATGAGGGACCTTTCTAAAGTTTCACCACTGAATATGAAATTTTCTCTAGTGTTTTGATAAGTAGCCTGTGTACCCATGTATCTATCAAAATTTAGCCCAGGAATCAGAATGCATTGTAGAGGTCACAAAGAACAAGAAGCTTAATAAGCACTTAAAGTATGAAGAACTGGGAAACAAGGATCTGGGGAGGCTGTTGCTCAAATTTTGTTTCAAGTTCACCCACACAGGTGTCGTCGGGAGTAGGTCAATTTCTGGCTAGTGCTGCAAACCTGTCTCTATTGTCACAGCTGTTTCACACCCTAAATCTGGTACCAAAAAGGGAGAATAATGAGTAATGAATCAATACACCCTGTTGGTTCTTGCTTGTCAACCACCTCTGCCAAAGGAAGGTGGTCTTTGCTTTTGTGTCAGTCAGGGCCTAGCAAAAGGCACAGTGGTTATCTGGACAGATACAACTTTATATGAATATAAATATTTTAAAGCTAAGTATCAGATTGTTAATAACGTAATTCAAACAGAAAAAGAAACACTAAAAACCTAAAATATAGAAATCGCAATTGCAAGAAGCAGTGATCACTCCTGGTCTAGAAGAACAAAGAAGAGGTTGGAATTACTAACATTTAAACGTTTTAAGGAAGAGACCTGTGGAAACGAAATTCAGACATCTGAAGAGATGAACCTAGCTGGCTGGTGCCTTGTTTCTCTGCAGAGGATGTAATAAGGCTATTTCTACAAATTTGGGGAATAAAATCCAAACCAGATTCAACTGTTGCTGAGGACAGGAAATAGCTCAGGAGGGTGTAGAAAATGTACCAGAGTGCCCACATAGGAAGGAGTTAATATAGAAGGTCTGATGTTGCTCTTTGAAGAAACTGCTTGTGAGGCTGGTACCTGGAAAGTTGACTTTGGAATTTTCCCTGTTACTCAATCTTAAGACTGATTTGCATGCCTTGGGCACTAAACCTTGCTGTACCGGCTTACCTAAATTGTGCAAACAATGTGATTCATAGTAAATACTAGTTTTTCTCTGGGAGTCTGGAACTTTGGAAATCATGGCTCGTTATGTAGGGAGAAAGTGTCAATGTGAGAAGCTCTCAATGAAATCCCTGACTTGGAGTGACATCACCATCATGGCAGCAGAAGACATTGTTTTTGTTGTTCCTTCCCTCAATAACAAAAATTCAGCATCCACCCGCAAACAAAGTGCTTTGGTGAGATCTGTGGAATTCAACACCGTGTGCTAAGGGACATGGGCAGGAGTCATGCCCAACTGTGCATTGGGCAAAAGGCAGACAGACATTGGTCCTAGTTGTGCACTCTGTAGTGATTTATTAATAGCTCTTACCCTTCAGCTATGGTCCAGGAACTCCTAAGTGTCTAAGAGCACTGTCTTAGACAATCACCCATGTACAAGAGGGCCTTTGTGGAAGTCTATGTTTCCAGAGGAGAAGTTCCAGCACATTGTTGGAGCAAAACAAACAAACAAACAACAACAATTATATATATATAAGAGTGGATTGAGATGACTAGTTCTTCTTTACCCACATCTCCACTCCTCTAGGGTGACACAGCTCAGGGCCAATTGTCCCATAGGGGAAAGGGAGAACATGTAAGAGAGCTTTCAGCTTCCCTAGCTATGCTTTGGATTTTGCCAAAGGGGCTGATTTCTCTCTTGCCCCATCTAGATTACTGAATAATGAGCTACATGATGGAGAAAGAGGGGTTGAATAAAGGCTGAGAGAGTAGTGGGTAGGACTCTTGTAGGGAGTAAAGGATATGGATCCTACTAATTGCATCATGACTCCATCAAGAAGCCTGCCCATGAGCCACTGGGAACACCTCACCCATGGATCGAATCCCTGAAATTAGTAACTAGGAAAAATACGAAGATATGCAAGACAACAGTAATGGTAATTATAGAGCCAAATTCAGAATATTCTAATACTGTAATATGGTGGAATGTTAAACAATTAATTCTAGTATAAATATTAAAGAGCAGGAGGATTAAAAATAACTATAGGTACAATAATTTATTAATACACAATATGAGAAGAGGTGAATTGTGACATCAAAAAATAATAGGGGAGAGTAAGTGTAAAATTTTTGTATGCAATAGAAGTTAAGTTACCAGCATAAAATAGACTGCTATATTTATAAGGTGTTTTATGTTTTATGTAAGCCTCATGGAAACCACAAAGTGAAAAACCAATGATAGATTTACAAAAGATAAAGGGAAGAGAATCAAAGCATACAACTGCAGAAAATCTACAAAGAGAGGCAGCAAGAGAGGTAGAAAAGAACAGGAAAGTATAAAACATCCAGAAAACAATAAGATGTCATTAGTAAGGCCTTACCTATCTATAATTTTCTAAATATAAATGGACTGAATGATTAAATCAGAAAACATAGAGGGGCTGGATGCATTAAAAAAAAAAAAAAAGACCTGACCATATGTTACATACAAGAGACTCACTTAAGCTTTAAGGACACACATAAGCTCAAAGTGAAGAATGGAAAAGGATATTCCATACAAGTGGAAACCCAAGGAGAGTAGGGACAGGTAGGTATACTCCTATCAGACAAAATACACTTTACGCCAAAAATGGTAACAAGTGACAAACAGGGGTCATCATAAAGGAGCTAATTTATTAAGAGGATGATAATCATAAATCTATAAGAACATTGGAGTACCTACCTATATTCAACAAATGCCAAAAGCTATGAAGGGAGAAACATACAATACAGTTAATAGTGAGGATTTCAACAGCCCACTTTCAACAATGGGCCAACCATTCAGACAAGAAAAACAAGTAGATATTGCACTTGAACCGCACATCAGACTAAATGGACCCCACAAACAAACACAAAACATTCCTTTCAGCAGCAGCAGAATAAACATTCTTCTCAAGTGCACACAGAACATTCTTCAGGATAGATCATGTCCGGAGGTACTATTCATTTTTCTTTCTTTTTTTTTTCTTTCTGGTCTTCAAAGTGGGTAACTTATACTGGTTTATTTTCAGGTTCACTAGTTCTTTCTTTTGTTATGTCCAGTTTTGCTAGCAAGCCCATCCAGGGCAGTTTTTATTTTGATACCTATAATTTTCTAGAGTTTCTGTTTAGGTTATCTGTTTATTCATTGATATTTTCCTTCAATTATTTAACCATATTTATTATTCTTGAACATATTTATAGCTACCTTGAAATCTTTGCCTGTTAATCCAATATCTGACACTATTCAGAGTCTGTTTTATTAACTGACTCCTTTTTCCTGAGTATAAATTCATATATTCTTAGGGGGTTATTTGTATATAGATTAATTTTGGGTTTAAATGTACATAGTATAGATAATACATTGTAACAACTCTAGCTTCATCATATGCTTCTGAAGATTGGATTTTTCTTTTATTTACAATGCTTAGTTGCCTAGAATCAATCTAGAAATTTGTCCTACTCCTCAGTCCCCAAGACACACAGCTGCTTATCTATCTACCCTGGTCTTACATCTTCCCACTGCTGCTTTTTCAACCTATCCCCTTGTTGCTTAGATATTAAATCACCTCTCCTGTCTCTTTATTTCTAGGGATTTTCCTAATTTTCACTTGTTTGGCCAGGTGTGTCTTCACTTAGTTTTGACACTCGAGGCTTTTTGCCACCTCAGCTGCCATGGTTGGCTGATGCATTCGGTAAAGGAAAGCATCAGACTCACAAATCTGGATCCACACCATCCTACCTTCAGATCTCTCTCTCTCTCTCTCTCTGGATCCACACCATCCTACCTTCAGATCTCTCTCTCTCTCTCTCTCTCTCTCTCTCTCTCTCTCTCTGTTTCTGCTGGCTTTGCCACAAACATCCCTCTGGTTTTCAAACACACTGATTGTGTTGCCAAAGATTTGGCAATTTGTGCTCTGAATTGGGTACTCCGCCTTCTTACATGTTCATACTATTCTCTTCCTCTGCTTGTTCCCCTAATGAAGCGCCATGAGATTTTATACCTGGAAGGTATCTTAGACCAGACGCCTCAAAAGGTGAGATGAGTGACCCAGGGTTGGTTAATGGCTTGGTTTCCTGATTTAATTACTATGACCCCTGCGATGCCTGTACCAGCAATACTCACTGTATGATTCTAATGTAGTTGGATAGTGCCAAAGAAATGAATGATACCATCCAGATATATATGGTTTTTTTGAGAGATAATTTGTACATAATAAAGTGAATTATGAACAATTACAAAAACAACTTAGCTTTTAGTTTAAAATAATAACAAATGTAGACAGGAGAGTTTTAGGGTGACAAGTTCAGGGAAACCTGATGTGCATTCATTGATCTCAAAACCCCAGCAGAGGGGAATATTTTAATACACCAGAAGTCCATGTGGTACTACTGTATTTCTTCAGACTACAAATGCATAGTTCCAGTAAATGCATCCCTCCTATGGCACTGGTAAGTGTCAGAAGGGTTTTGAAATTTTGGCAAGTTAATTTTTTTAAGTGCTTTGCTTTCTATGGCTCTATTATGAATCTTCTACAAATCTCTTGTGATAGAACATTGGATCACATTTCTAGGTATATGAGATATAAAAGCTAATTTTTAGGAAACTTTATTTTCCTCTTCATTCTTGCATCTTTGGATCTATTATTAGGAAAGGCATAATTTGTTTCTAGAAGATTCCAATGTATTATGAGAGCTCTTACTTGTGTGTGAAGAACAGAAAATTGTTCCACTTATCTGTTCCATGTAGCCTACTTTTCATGCTGAAATGACATAGGCATAGAGTTAAATAAGCTGTGTAACTAAAAATATGAGTCGATAAAGAAGGAAGAGAATAAATAAAACAATATACTGTGTAATTTTATGTAAATGTTTAATATTTGTTAATTTGAAGCATATAATTTTATTTAAGATTAAATTTACATTCAACATCAGTTGCTACTTTTAAAAAGATATGATCCATTTCATTTTTTGCTTAAAGCCTTTGAGTGGCTTATAATATGAACCAGTTTAAAGTAATTGTCATATTATAAAAATAATGCTTCTCAAACTCTAGGAGCTATTAAATTTGCATTATTGAATCAAGTAGTTTATTTGAATGAGAATCTTCATAGATTAAGAATTTAATTTCCCAACACTTTTGCAAAATTCGTCAGATAAATAGCAAGCAGGCAGCATTGGTGAATTTGTCAAGTGGTCCAAAATGTCTTTTGACTCGAGAAATGAAACCATCCTACCATCTTCTTCATTCAAAAAGGAAGGAAGCATTTTAAAGCTAGAAGAAGTAATGGTTGGGGTCTCAGAGGTTAATTGAACCAAAATCCTCCTTTGAAGTATCATTTTTAGATAGGCAGAGAATTTGTGGAGATATTTACATAGTGGGTCTTCAAATGGCCACAAACTTATTTAGGTAAAGACTGAGATTAACATTTATTGTCTAGGAAGTAAGGTGACTCTAAGATAGTCACATGGTTCTGAAGTAGAAAAGCTCTCGTATAATCTGGTCTAGAGATAGGAAAGAGGAGCTTGTTGTGAATGGTTATACTCAGGTGTTACTTGTTAAGAGCAAAGAACGAATATTACACTCACAAGTAATTTAGGTGAAACTTATTTTGTTTTTGACAACTAATAGTTATAATGAAAACAAGATCAGGAAAAAGGAAGTATTTTAGTCAGATCCAAGGACATACATTCAATACAGTCTTCCCCAAAAGAGTAAAAATTGATATGCCTATTGGCTTGACTGTGGCCATCATGGGTCTGGGAATATGTTTCTTGAATACCCACAAATCAAAGTAGATTTTACTTATATCAGGCAATATCAAGTTATATTAGGTTACATCAGGCAATTCAAGAAGCCAAAAAAGGGCTCATCACGGTACTAAATACCAACATCTTATATGCTACTCCACCATAGCATTTTTACTATGACAGTGGATTTGTATTTTTAGCCATCTTCCCTCTATAATTTACATGGAATAATATGGGTTATATGCAAATATGAATGCGGGAAGTAGATTAGCTTATAATACTGACTGAGAACCTGAAGATTTGAGACACAAAATAGGTACATTTTGATGAAGCATGAAATGAACCAAGGAAAACCAAGCCTAGATTATGTGGCCTGGGTGGTAAGTATTCCTAAAAGAGAGAAGGGAAAGGGAAGTTACTAAAGATGAATGGCCTTGAGTTTGTAGAAGGGACTACCTAGATACAGGTAGGTCATTTAAAAAAAAAACATGTTGATATCACTCAGTGAAAGTTAAGAAGCTGAATGAGAAACACATATATGTGATGTGTGTACATATATTATTTATTATATAAGTACACTTACATAAGTAAATATAAATAGTATATGTACCTGTATCATCTAAATAATAATAAATCAAACATAAGTACTTATACATGATGCTTTATGTATATATGGCATATTTTAAATTTTTTAATTATTTTTTAAAGATGTGTTTATTTATTTTAGAGAGGGTGAGGCAGAGGGAAAGGGAAAGAGAGAATCTTCAAGCAGACTCCCTGCTGAGCCTGGAGCCTAATGTGGGGCTCCATCCCAGGACCCTGAGATCATGACCTGAGCCGAAATCAGTTAAGAGTCAGACGCTTAACCGAATGAGCCATGCAGGCATCTCTGTTTTCTATTTGGAATGACTAAAAATGTCACTTGGAAATAAAGGGCATGTACAGAAAGGGGTTAAGAACACAGTGGTTGGAAAGGTAGGGGCTATAAACACAGCAAATACACATCATATATCTCAGAGGACCGAGCTCCCACACACACAGGCTTTAATATACCAACTAGTCTGTTTGTTCACAATATTGAATTCCACTACAGGGAAGTACACATATAATACATATCAGATATACAGATCGATAAATATAAAAAAGATATCTATTATCTTTTAAAAAATTCTTACTCACTCTGTGCTAGAGATACACTGGCTTCATTCTTTTTGCAGAAATTTATATTTTATTTTGGTAGTATTATGTATTTCATTAAACATATTTGGTATCATGTAGATAAGTTATATTTGCAGGAGTAAATACTTGTTATTTGAATATTTAACAACTCTCTCCCTTTGGAAATCAAACTGACAAAAATTCCTATTTCTATATTTCTAAACCCACAGACTTTTGTGGTGGGTCTTTTTTCTTACATTAATTACACAGGTACTTTTTCAGTTGGAGTTCAAGTAACATCAATATAGAGATCAATAGTTTGAAATTCTGATATGCAAGACTATAGAAATAACAAGTGCAACCTCAAGTTTTTAAAATGGCCTCTGCGCATCATACAGCTAGTCCCAAGTGGAGCCCAAGAAAGCAAGGTCATTTTTAATCTCTATGTACATCTCGCTTTCCTGGCTTAATGCTAATCACTCACTGTGTCCTGTATATTGGAAGGGAGAAGATGAAGGATATAGAAGAATTCACTTTGAAAACAGGTACTCAATGTTGCATATCCAAAAGCTCCTGGGGGATTAAACAATCAGAAAGCCCTACATCATTTGCATTTTAATGGATAAAAATAAGAGTTGAAACATTTCTTTACACTTAAACACCATGAAAAAGCTTGTGCAGATAATAGGACTGAAGTGGTGGGGAGCAAGGGGAGAAAGAAACAGGGACTCTGAAATTTCAGGAAAATTCATTTCTTTTATAGAATTGGAGCTGGGCTGATTAAGTCAAAGTACCTGACTCTGCTAGAGACACATTTTCCTAATGAAAAGTACTGTAACTTCAGACCTTTCACATTTTCCACGAATAGATGTCATTACTCATTATCACATTTATCATTACTTGTAAAACAATGAGGTGGCAGCAGGGGGAAAAGGACAAAAATAGAGTTGAAAAAAATTTGATACTGGCTTAGGAAATTTAAATGAAGCCTTTTTAGCAAAAGCGAAAACAACCTCCATGATTATTCCATCGTACTTTTGGAAAAGTGACATGATGTAGTAGGCCACCTTTATGAAGAGTGACCATAGTTTCTCTCTACTCTCCTCTAAATCTGAATTGGAAATGATAAAGACCTTGACTGTTGTAATTCTGAAATAGATAACACGTTGTTTAAGTGATAATTACTGAATCTCCTTATTTTTAGAAACCCATTAACAGATATCTCTTCAGTCGTAGAAAGAAACCTTCATAAATATTGAATTGTGCTATCACATGCACAAATTTCTTTCGAATTATGGAATCTGATTAATTTCACAAGAACTCTTTGGTATTACTTGGCCTTAAGACTTAATCAACTAAAGACATCATTTATTAATTCCAATTTGAAAAGCCAAGAAAAAAAGTATCATCTTATTATCTTTAGTCAAAGCTCTTGAAATGTTCATATAGGTTAGACACTGAAAAGGAAAGGTGCCTCTGAGCCTTGTGAGTTTCTCCAATTCAAAGAACAGGATTTATCAATGGGAAGCTGCAGCAGGTCTTACAGTAAAATCTTACTGCCTAGAGAATAAAAAGGGTTTGACTAGTTTTGAAACAAAGACAGTATGACCAGTTGTTGAGTTCTTCGTCTAGGAGGTAGGAAGAGGGAAGTAAACACTAGATTACTGTCAAATTCAAGCAGCACTACATGCCCAATAAATAAATGTTGATTGCATTCTTCAAATACCAAGCTGTGGTGAAATGATGAAGAGGCCCTTAAGTATTACCATCTTGAATGATGAAGAAGAAAGAGTAGGAGGCCTTACAGATGGTAGCCTTGTGGTAGGCTGGGTGCTAGAAGTTCTATCAACACCCCATTCAGAGGACATAAAGATTTTCAGATGTGATTTGTATACATTACTTGCCACTAGCTGCTCAAGATTATGAATTGTACTTGAAACATTACAGGAGTGGAGGTTGAACTGTACTCAAAAACAGAAAACATATTATAAATCGGTAGATCCAGTTTCCACTTAGGAAATTGGATACTCTTAATTCAAGGAGTTCATATGTATAAAATAGGCAAATAAACATTGTGCAAATATTGTGGAAATGGTATTTTTGACTGCCATTGACAGATTTATTATTAGAAATAATCATATTTGTAATGTAGGATATTTCTTATATCATGAAATCTGATTTCAGAAAGGAGTTCTTTCTGACTTTCTGAGGTCTTCAATGTCTGCATTCTCTTTCCTATCTACTCTAATTTATCTGTTGCTAAATAATTTTCAATAAAAATATGATAAATGAAATTTTCAGCTCCTATTTTCCAGTTACTCAGAAGGATGAAAGGAAGTAGGAAATTAAAGTTTTTAACGAGCTTAGTTAGAAAAAGGCTATGATTACATTTATGGTGATCTTGAGAATTATTTGAGTTAAAGCTATGTAAGTTAGGGGAAGTTGTTTTTCTTTGGGCTCAAGGTATACACACAGTCAAATGAGAAGACCTTATGTCACAATTTGGGGGTTACTAGAAAGTAAGGTAATGATGAAGATCAGCTTTCTCTTCCCAGTTCTCTCCCACAAAGTCAGGTGACCATCAAAAACTGGCAAGGCTATTTATTGCTAATCACAACTCCAGCTCTAGGAAACTTTAACCATTGAGACTAGGGATTCCATAAGTTATGAAAGGTAATATTTGCTATAATGGCATTGTCTTTCATGTCCCTTTCCCCACAGAATATGGAAGTGTTGGCCCAGGAGCAAAAATTGCCTTATTCAATCTAAAGTGGGACCTGCTCATGTTGGGATGCTTTATTATTTTTTCTCAAACACTGCCATAGTTCCTGAGAGAGCACAGGGACTTACTTCATCCATTCATCTAACAAGTATTTGCTAAGTGTCTTCTAAAAAAAAAAAAAAAAAAAAGGAAAAAAAAGAAAAACTGTGTTCTTACCAAGTCATTTTACAGAGTGCAGCAACTGTGAGGAATTTTCTTTCACTTTTAAGCAAGGTACTTATATTTTCTTTTAAGATAGAATCTTATCTTTTCATCTTGCTTCCATGTGAATGGCTGGGTTCAAATACTTAATTTCCCTTGAAAATTAAAGTGCCGGATTGAGGGTCAAGATGGCGGAAGGCCAGGTGACCGCATTTCAGGGAGTTCCCTGAAGAGAGCTGAATTCCAACAAAAAAACCACTACAAGACCACCGTGAACACCCATGAAACCAGCCTGAAATGTGATATTTCCCACTTCTGGACCGCCACGAGAGACAAAGAACATCGGCAAAAAGGTAGAAACAAATTGGAGGG
>PITA01027192.1:0-21345 GCA_004023965.1 Spilogale gracilis | reverse complement strand
AGTCAAGTATCGCATGGTCTCACTTACTTGCGGTGCATGAGGGGCAAACTGGAGGACAGTGGCAGAAGGAAAGCAAATGGGAACTAGGGTAATCTAGGGAGGGAAACGAAACAACAGAGATTTTGAACACAGAAACAAACTGAGGGACTTGGAGGGAGGGGGGTGGAGGGATGGGAGAGCCTGGGGGTGGGTACTGGGGACACCTAAAGCGGGGAGCACTGGGTGTGGGGAATGGGGAATGAATCTTGAAACACTGGAAAAAAAATTTAGTAACAATAAAAAAAAAATAATAATAAAAAAAAATAAAATGCTCGTCCTTCTGTTCCAACATCTGCACCAGGTATTTAGATAATAGTAACAATTGCCCCCAGTTCATTGTAAAAAACATTGTAGATTTTTATACTTAAGTCCGTAACTTAATTTCAGTAACAATCACTATTTTTTTTAAATAATAACCTCTCAATTAATAGTTCCTTTATTAACCCTGACCAATGATTTGAACACTCTTGAAGAATACCCACATAGGGCGCCTGGGGGCCTCAGTGGGTTAAGCCTCTGCCTTCAGCTCAGGTCATGATCTCAGGGTCCTGGGATCGAGCCCCACATCGGCCTTTCTGCTTAGCAGGGAGCCTGCTTCCCCCTCTCCCTCTGCCAAATAAATAAATAAAATCTTAAAAAAAAAAAAGAATACCTGCATAGACAGCATTAAGCTTAGTCATGTTTTCGAGTCTTGGCAGACCTTAAATGTCTTTCAATTTCCCTTATATAGGGGAGATGACTAGAAGTGAAATCCTCATGGGTCACATCAACATCTTGTTGGACATTCATTCCTCTTTGAATGTTGGCTATTTCAGAAGAGACATGTAAAGTAAGCTTGATTTTAACCCCTTCGAATATCTCCCTTGAAGTTTAAGAATACATATATTTTGATATTGTTTCCTTTTTACTGATCTTAGCTGGGATAAAGCAAATCTGCTTGATTTCCAAGCTCATTTTTTTCCTTGCCAAATTCTGGGAACTTTTATAACCTATTCCTTTTTTTTTTTTTTAAATTTTAAAGTAGGCTCCGTGCCCAACATGGAGCTTGAACTCATAACCCTGAGATCAAGAGTGGCATGCTCTATGACCTGAGCCAGCCAGGTGCCCATAACCTACTCTAAATCAGCGGTTTCTTCTTTATCAGGAAAGTTGTATTCATAGTTTGATGGTGAGGTCAGTATCCTGTTTTTCATATATATTGTCTTCTTTTGCTTCATTTAAAATATTTTACCTTGACTTACCCAGCTTTTGGCATGTAATTTTTGGAATCATCATCTATTTGGATGAATAGCTTTTCAGTAGTCTGCGTTCTGCTCTGACCATTTTTAATGAAGACCCAATTTCAGCTATTATGGGTATCATTTTGTGACATTGTTTTTGTGCTGACCTGTTAATTGGCATAATGAATTAATTCCTTTATCTCCTTGGAAATAGAAAGCAGCTTTATCTCCAAGTGAACCTATATGAAGAGGAAGATTTTCCTTTGGGGTCCTCCATATTCTTCAGGGGGGCAGAATTTTTTCACAGGTCCCATGTTCCTTTGAGCTGTTGTAAAAATCTTTAGCGGGTTTGCCTGGAAGACTAGAAGGACTGGATTTCTAAAAAACCCCACATCCCATGATTCATTTGAACATGGAGAGCTCTCCCTGGGACTAGTGCCACACGTTCAATCAAAAGGCTACCGACAACTCCCTTAGGAAGTTCCTGGATCTGAAAATGAAGGAGAGTCCAGGAAAAGCTGCCCGTTAGCTAACCTAAATCTTTCTTGGAATAAGACTGGAGTATAAATCAATCAGTAGGTATAGGTCACTCAGCCTGCTTCTGCTGGATGGCTGAACAAAGCAAATCTAGAGCAGACCAAGTGTTTTCTTATTCACGCTGGTGAATTATTTCTTTGTGTTGGCTCATGTTACAACATTTCCTTCTTATCTTAACCATCTTCAGGGAACTTTCACCCAAATTTACAGTCCACAGTTCATCTACCATTATATTCCCCCTCATCTGGGCTTTCTTTGTTCATACTCTAGCCCATTCCTTTGGGTTCACTCTTCTTCTTGTTGAAGTAAGTCCTTCGGTAGGTTTTTCAGTGAGAATCTGTGAAGGGCAAGTGCCCTTTGACTTTGCAAATCTGAAAACACTTTTCTTTTGCTCTTACTTGCGAATGATACTGAACTGTGTGTGAAGAATTCTGAACAGATCCTTTTTTCTTTTAGCACATCGACCATGGTATCCCAGTGTAACGGCCCACTGTTGATTCATCTAATACTCCATTGCAGAATCTGTCTTGCCTCTTACATCACTTTGATTTTTCCCCTTTTTATCCTTGATTTTTTTGCAGCTCCATATGATGTATCTAGGAATGATTTATTTGCACATTCTGTATTTGGTTTGTTTATTCTTTCACTTTGAGGAAAAAGTCTCAGACAACATTTTTCAACTGTTGTTCTCATCTTCACCATCCTCTTACTTCAGACTTCTATTAGCTCTATGTAGAACTTGCTAGAACCTCTCTATCCATCCCCTGGGTTCTGAACTTTGTTATCTATCTTTATCGTGCTGGGTAAAATTCTTGGTACTACCGCCCAATTTGCTCCTCCTCTTTTTGTGTCCAGTACAGAGGAATATTTTTTTACCTTAATGAATGTATTTTTCAGTTCTAAGAGTTATTACAAGTTCTTATCATATTCCCTCATTCTTGTTTCATTTCTGCCGGTTTTGTTTCATAGCTTTTTATTCTTCAATGGATGTTATTCATTCATTTATCCCTTTGAAGACCCTAAAATTGTCATCCTATGGTCATTTTTAGACAGCTCTGTTCTTGTCATGTCAGCTGGAATGAATTCACCTACTTACTGCTGATTTAAAACTTAATGCAAGAGTCAGAACCAGATCTAAGATCACTGTATACCACTGAGATTGAAGTGGGACTCCCTGACCCATTAAGGAAGCCTAAAAAAAAGTATGGCCTTTCGGGGGAGTAATGACCTCCTCATGAGAACATGCCCCTTGTGAAGGACCTCCTCCACCCATCCCTGAAAGAGAAGAGGAAGGCCAAGAAGAAGGGCCTGGTACAGAGCCCCAAACCCTACCCCACGGATATGAAGTGCCATGCAGATAGTTTTGTGTGCTGGCTGCCCAAATGTCCTTGGCCAGCCTACAGGAGGAAAGCAAGGCTTACAGAAGGGTGTTTCTTCCTAGGAAGCAGCACTAAAAGCACCCTGAACCAAGGTGAGTGGGAAATCATTCCAGTAAGCACATTTTGGATAAAAAGTATGCTAAGACTGCCACCAGGACCTCTGGCTCCTACAAAGCCACCCCCCTGTGGAGGCGGGAGAAGATCCGCCTGGCATCCTGGGTGGGAGAGAAACCCCCTCGCTGCTCAGCGTTCGAATCTGGGCTCGTTTGCAAGGATCCGGGCTTTGGTCTCCTGTCTCTCATGGGGTACTTTTGAACACATCAACTTTGCTTGTGAGCTAGAATTTCTGAAAAATTTAGAGTCCACAGGAGTACGTGTTTTCTTTTTGAACTTGGCTATGTATTTGTCGTGTTCTGTTTTTCACATTTTATCTGTTCTATTCACCTGTAGAGGTGAAGAGGCCCCCGGAGTGTGAACTTAACCCAGTTTTGACTGGAGTCCTGCTTCTAAATGTATAATTTCTACGGAAAGTTCCATACCAATTCAAGCCTTCAGTATGTCCATATATCAGGAAGGTTTTCCGAGTTCCAGGAACAATTTTAGAGTTCACTTACAACAAGCAAGTGTCAGATACAGTTCTTTAATTTCGAATTTCTGTTTTATCACCTGTATTGAAAATTAGCATCATCATATGACATGCTAGCGTCTCAACTGCAGCTCTGAGCTGCACCGGGATGCTCTGTGATCTTTGTAGACGTATCTTAAGGGATGTGACCATTATGTTCGCCAACTACCAGTGTGACGTCATCTCTGGCTCACAGTTCTGGTTTACGCTGATTTGGTTGGTTCTCTCAGGCACAGATATTTGTTGATGACTCTGCTCCTGGTCCGGAGCCACCCTGGGGGCCGGGGGCAATCAAGGGCACCAGACGTAGGTCCATCCTTGGAGGCTCCAGACCTCGGTGCACATTTACATCATTACATATCCATGTAACAGCCAGAACAAAGGGAAGACATGGTGGAGGAGGTAGTGATGTCCCTGCTGATGACGAGTAAAAAGATCCGAGGGGATGGTTACCCCCATATCCTCTCCTTGCCATCCCACAGTCACCAAGGTATGATTACAACCTCTTTACTTCCTTGGCCCCAGGATGTGCATGTGTGTGTGTGTGTGTGTGTGTGTGTGTGTGTGTGTGTGTGTGTGTGTATGTCCCTCCTTCCACTTTGTGGCTGCAAGGTCTCAGCTCCCCACTGTCCTGCTCTTAAGGAAGGACTTCTGTCCGGGGTTTAATATGCAGTGCCAGGAGCACAAAATGGAAGGACATTGAGAGGCAAAGGGCGCATGGCTCCTACCAGGTGCTGAGTCTAGACTCCAGTGGTCAGGGAGGCTGAGCAGCAGGGGACTGCATTCTGAGTTGGTGAGAGCCTCTAGGATCACACAGCTAGGCGGACTGGGGCTAGGCGGCCCACTCATGCATACTGCGACCCAGAGGACGCCACAAAGTGGACAGTGCCTGCAAAGATGCAGCCAGGAGAAATAGCACTTTACCACTCCTCTTTTGCTCATTTTGGTGGCTAAAGGTGTCAGAAGTCACCCATACCCACCCACACGCTTGTGCTGTTGTGTGCGAGAGAGAGGAGGGAGTTCTCATGTTCCTGAGTTTTGTTTCCCATCTTGCCAGTTGTTATGTAGGAGTTCTGACAAGGGATTTTCAACTCAATACATACCCTTCGCACAAGAACGCACGCTCATATTTTTTATTCTGCTCTGTTTTACTCTATCAAAGTCTATTTTATTTAAAGATAAAAAATCTGCAGATTTTCATGAATAGATGAATGGGTAAACAAAACATGATCCTTATCTATCTATTATCTATCTATCTACCTATATATCTTCATTATGGATATTTATGGAATGGACTATTATTTCACCTTAAAAAGGGTAGAGGGACGCCTGGGTGGCTCAGTTGGTTAAGCCACTGCCTTCGGCTCAGGTCATGATCCCGGAGACCCAGGATCGAGTCCCACATCGGGCTCCCTGCTCGGCGGGAAGCCTGCTTCTCCCTCTCTCACTCCCCCTGCTTGTGTCCCCCTCTGGCTGTGTTTCTCTCTGTCAAATAAATAAAATCTTTAAAAAAAAAAAAAGGGGTAGAAATTCTGTCCTGTGCTATTCATATGGATGAAGCCTGAAGACATTACACTAAGTGAAATAGCCAAATACTGACTATTTCAAAATACTAAAAGACAAGTAAGTTCTGTATGATTCCACTTATTATATGAGGTACCTAAGGGGAGTCAAATTCACAGAGACAGAAAGCAGAAGGGTGGTGGCCAGGGGTTGGTGCTTGTTGGGAACTATACTTAACACGACTGCGGTGAGTATTGAAATAGTGAAGACGGTAAATTTTATGTCGGGTGGTGTTTATCGTCATTGTTTTAATCACACATAAAACCCAGTGAGGTCACTGGGACAAAGCAAGGGGGCTTTGAGGGGCCCTGCCGAAGGTGGGGTCAGTCAGGGAGGTCTCCCCAGAAGAAGTGGCATTTAAGCCAAGACCTAAGGGCTGAAGTTAACCATGGGACAATGTGGAAGCTCCAGGCTGAAGAAGGCTCTCGACTGCCAACAGGCTAAGCAGGCCTGATCACATCACGTGTGGGTTCCTGCCGCCAAGCAGCTTCCTGCTCTTGGTCTCTTTCCACAACACGCCGGTCCAGAGTAATTTTCTAGAACACCGCCTGGATCACGCCAGGCTCCCACCTTCCTGGTTAATCCTTCCAGAACGTTTTCCTTTGTGCCTGCTGAATCGCCTGTGTGCCTGGCGCCCAAGGCCCTCTGCTCCCAGCCACACACAGTCAGCACCTGCCACCCATGTAAGGACCCTTGAGCCAGCCGCCCCTGAACCCAGCTCCGCCACGCCTGTCCTCCTTCCCACTCCCCATCCCCACGTCCCCGTCCCTTTCGTGCCTTCGAACACTCTCTCCAATCCCTTTCTGGAACCTTTAGCACGGTGTTTGCTTTCCTATCTTTGAATCCCCCCCCCCCCCTTCGCGCGTCTGCACACCCACTGCCCCGGGAGTGGGGCCTGACTCCAGGTTAGAGTCCCTCATGCTCGGGGCCGCGTCGGACAGACATGTCACCGTGACTCACCTGAGGCCCGAAGGTCGGCAGCCCTCACCAGCCTGGGCCTCTGTGTGCCAGGACGACGCCTGTCTACCCTCGGCCCTGAGCCAGGAGCCGTCTCCCGTCTCCCGCTCGCTTCCGTCTCCTCCTGACATTCTTGAGCCGACCCTCTCCTGACCAGGCCCTCCAGATGCTCACCAGGATTATCTGCCTAACAGCCCAGCCCTCCCAGGAGGGTGATTTTATCCGGGAGAAGTGAGGGCCGGGAGAAGCAAGAAGACACATTTTCCCAGAGGCCAACCCTCTGGGGCTGGACGGTGGGGGGTGGTCTGGGGTGGGGGCGGGGGGGCGCATAGGACTCAGGTGGCCACCTCGCCTTGGGCCTGCTCTCCTTAGAAGCCCAGCCAGCCCTGTGGCTTGGAGTGAGGCTGCTGCCGCAAAGCCCACGGTTTTGCATGGGGAGCTCCGCGACTGGCAAAGGCGGCTGCGGGAGGGGAGGAGAGGTGGGGGCGGAGGGGGGAGGCGCGGGGGGTTGGGAAATCCACCTGGATGCCATCAGTCTTGCCAGAGTAAACAGAGCTGACAGGAGTGCTTGCCGGCAGCCTGGTACAGGTTAGGGGGGGTCACCGGAGCGGCCTGGTGACCCGCCCGCCTGAAGGTAGAGATGCTCTGGAGTCTGTCACAAAGGACAGAGCTGAAAGCTCGCTCCTCGCGGAATGAACCCGTTTCCTGGCATTCCGCACAACGGGGAGTGCGGACGCTTTTAAAAATGTCTTAAATGTAAATCTCAGCTGGGATCAAATACACACATTTAAAGCAAAACAAACAAAAAAGATCCCCCCTCGCCAGCCTCAAAGTAGGATCGAAAGTCTAGATGTCACTAGCCATAAAAAAATACCTTTCTCCAAGCTCCCTCTCGGTTTTCTGGAAGCCTGACGGTTTAGACAGTACAGCTGGACTGAGCGGGAGAACCTATCACTTAATTCTAGAACTCTCCACCACAACAGCAGGGCCGAGCTCCAGCCACGGTCTTTTGTTAATATCCTAGAATACGGGGGGATGCAAATCACTGTGCGTCTCTTCCTAAGAGCGAAGCCCTGCAGACACTCACTTCTGGAGCGCTAACAACGTCCCAGGACTCTCTCACAAGCTACACTGCGTGGGTCAGGAATCGTGAAAGAGACAGGTCAAGTAACTCACAAGGAATTCTGCATCATCGGAAGCACCAGCGAGACGATCATGAACCTCCCTTCAGGAGGACCCAGGGTCTGTTAGGTGCCTGGAACCGGCCAGTGTATCGGGCGGCGGGGGAGGGGGTGTCCCAGAGGCTGAGTGTCCCGGCCACGGTGACCTCAGCTCAAAGAGGCACACAAACGGTTTCTTCAGAAGAAAACCAGTCACCACCTAACCCCGCCTGAGCCCTCGCGAGATGCCCGGTGATCTGTTTTGTGACCTTGGGCAAGTCACCTCACCAGCCCAGGTCTTGTTTCTTCACCTATAAAACAAAGATAGTAAACCCAGGGTGCCTTGGGGGTATTCCTGGCACTAATGAAGGCTTGTAAAGGGCTTTAAGATCCCCGGGATGAAAGTCTCGGCAGAACAGTAAAGCCTGATGATTACGCTTCGAACATGACGTTCCCATGAAAACCCTGCTCAGGCTTTTACCCCACCTTCTCCGTGAGGATTTAACAGCAGAGAGTTGCAATAGGTTCATAAAGGACAGAGATCTCCATTACTGATGCAAAATACGCCACGGCGAACTAGTATATTAAGGGCTATTATCATGAATTATTAAGGCCAGGTTCTACTTACAGATTAATGAACCAAGTGTACGTTGTCATGTAGTGGATTTCATTGTGGCTTCCTCAACCAGCTCACGTCATGAAATTTATTTATCCTCCGTGGGCCCTCCAGGTTGCGCGGATTAGCAGGTTTACCCCACAAAAGAGGATGGCGAAGTAAACTTCTGAGGGATGCTTTCATGCCTACTGTAAGAAATAAACCCAATTAGAGGTCTCTTAGCACAGATGAAGAAGGTTCATTAATGATAATGAAGGGCTGACCTACCCTAGGCCCCTAAGTTTGTAATTAGTCTTGTCCAGACCTTCCAGCTTGCATATATTGAGGAATATCAAAGTCATGTACCTTGCTCCGGGCTAGCGCACATGCACGTGGAGAGGAGGAGTGCCGGCTCATGCACAGGCATTTTGGCTGATCTCGGGCAGGCAGTGAGTGCTACGTCTGATGGTGCATTCACTTTACAAGGTGGAGCCATAATTAGATCAAATAAAAGCCTTTAGATAACTCATGGGGCCTGAATATAAAAATCCGTAATTTCTGAATTCAACAGCATTAAAAATAAAAAAGATGTCTGGGGTGAGGGACAGAGCGTCCCAAGGATTTTAAGAGACATGCCAAGAGGAATTATAGACGTTCACATGAGTGTATTGATCAGTGGAATGACTTAGGCTCCAACTGTCCCAAGACGAGTTTCAGCAAATATCCTGAGTATTCGTGTTCACATCGTGTGCTCCTTTTTCTGGGATTTCCATCTTTTCCCTGTGCTTTTTAAAATAATGCTGCCACTGGAATCAGCCAACGTAAGGTCATTAGCAACGCCAGGGTGCGGGGGCTGTATACAGTGAGAGAGGAAAAGAGATTATTTTCTGCTGGAGATAAGGGTCACTTTCAGGTTTTTGGAATGTTATTTGAAAAGGAGAGGTGCCGGGTAACAAAAGAGAGATGCGGTGGGCGGGCGGGCGTGAGGCCTGGCTTTGCAGCTGGAAAGCTCATCTGCAACTCACCTCGATGGGCCACAAAAAGCTGAGGCCATTCAGAACCATTAGGTTTATAGATAAGCAGGATGAATTAACTTTCAAGGGAACCTGGAATTCTTTTCCTGACTCAAAGCCAAGTTGCCCAGAGGTGCTGGGCAGTGGTGCGCCTCCCTGCCTTTGTTTAGCAAGTACCTCCACCAGCTCACCGGCAACCCCCCCCCCCCCCCCCCCCCCCCCCCCCCCCCCCCCCCCCCCCCCCCCCCCCCCCCCCCCCCCCCCCCCCCCCCGCCTGGGAAACGCCCCCTCATCTTTCAAGAGGCCCGCCTAAATGCCTCTTGCTCTGTGAGCCTTCCTCGGTGTTTGCAGGACCAAGTATGGGCTTCTGGCTTGATGCTGTCACAAACTCAGCTCACACCCTCTTGGATCGCGCAACATATCCCATGGCGAGTACAGCGGCGTCTATCCCCTCCTCAAGGCGTGAGCCTTCGAGTACTGCGGCCGCATCTTAATCACCGTCGTGGATCTCGCAACAGCAGTGACGGGACAAGTGCCCGGTGCCTGATGCATGTCCATTAAATCTCAATGCCAACGTGGAGTCACCAAGTGGGGCTTGTACGGCCCCAGGGCTAGGGATCCCCATTTTCCCACCTGTAAAATGGAAGAGTAACACCTGGATGGTGTTGTTACAGATCTAAGATGAGGAGTCATGGGACAGAGTGCTCTGTGCCTGACAGGGGTTGGCTGATTCTGAAAGTGTCCGTGCTTAAAGTCACCAACTATTAAAGGCTCTAGAAATGTGGCCTTAAAGTCATCATTTTAAAAGGGATCATTCTCTTCCAAGTCATTAGGGATCCTTTGGGGACTTTGGCCTGGACTCTTCAGGGAAGGTCAGATTCAAGGGTCTGGGTGAGTGGTGCTTCTACAACCAGGTGGCCCAGCCTTAGGGCGAGAGACCCAGTTGGGCTGGAGACAAGCAGTGGCTGGAGGAAGGCCGCCGGGCTCGGAGCTCTCTCCTGGGCAGCGGCTCTCCGACGTGGCTGCGCATCAGGGTCAGCTGGGGAGCTCTGAAGACCGCTGCGCAGCCTGTAACCCAGGGGGATTAAGTCAGAATCTCTAGGGGTAGGACCCAGACATGGGTATTTTGTAAAGCGCCTTGGAATATTCCAATGGTCAGCCAGGGTTGAGAGTCCGGAGCCCAGGGGTCACAGACTTTGATGCCCGCAGAGGAGGCCCGGCAGGTCTTCTGACCGGCCTGTTGAGAGACATTTGGGAGGAGTGAGGACTGCAGTGGCCTGGAAAGCACATGTCCTATTTGCAGATTTTCAACTTTTAAAAAAGAACACACCATTTGAGCCAAATGAAACTGAGCTGTGAGCTGGATCTGGCCCAAGGAACAAGGGTTTGCGACCTGCCTGGGCGGACGCTGCGGGAGAGGCCACGGAGGGTTCTGAGCATGGGTGAACGCAAGCCTCAGGAAGGCCTGAGAAAGCCGTCAGCCGGGTGCTTCCCAAGGCCGCCGTCCGGGTCTCCTCCCCCGCACCCCAGCGCTAGCTTCCCAGATTGACTGTTAATTGGCTTTTATTTATTCTACATGCTTGACATTTCGGGTTCCTCGAAAAATGTATTTGAACATGCCGCCCAGCAGAGGCTGAATCTCATCTCGGCAGAAAGTTTTCCGCACTGATTCCTGCTGACAGGTTCTGGTGGGAGCCCCCAGCCGGTTCCCCTGCCTCGAGGGAAGGAAGCAGATCAGGCTGCGGGTCGTCCCTCCTGCAGACGGGGCTCCTTTTGCAGACCACCGTCACCGTGTGGGGCTCTGCCTTCCTAGAAGACGACGGGCTTGTACTTCGCTGCAGAAGCGGGTTGGTAGTTGGATTCTAAAGCCCTAGGTCCAAGCTCCACTGTGTTCCTCCGTCCTCTGGGTTCAGAAGTCGCTGACTAAACTGGGTGTGGCCTGGACAGGGTTGAACGCGTCCCGTCACATCTCCCTCCCGGCTCCTCCCCACCCGTGATTAGTAAGTCCTTCCAGTCCTATGCCGGAGCCCCAGGAAAGCCCTAGATCTAGGCTGGGCTCTGGGGGACTGCCGGGACACAGACTGAATGAACCACATCCGTTTCCCATCGGGCACGTCTGCATTTCTTTCCAGAAATTTCTCCACTTGGCCCCCAGGGGCTATTCCTCTCTCAGCTTTGCCACTGAATGTCTTCCACAAAAGAAATCCCTCAGATCAACGACATTAAAGAGACAGGAACGGTGCCTAAGGATCATTGCACAGGAGTATACCAGCACCCAGTGAACGAATGAATGAATGAATAGCGCCTCGCCGTGGCCCCTAGTTATCACGGACTGAGAGTGGCACGTTTTCCGGGGGGAAAGTGAGGGAGACAGTGTGGGATTTGGGGTCACTGAGCATTTCTGAGCCCAGGGAACAAAAATGAACAAGTTAGTCCCTGCCCTCAGGGAGCTCCCTGCAGAGTGGGGTGCTCCTGGGTGCCCAGCGTTCCAACAAAGGGATGCGCAAAGCGGTTGTGGGACTGGAGAAGAAGTGACTAACTTTGCCTTGGGGCACAGGGACTGTCTCCCAGAAGCTGGGACAGCAGGGCTGGGTCTCCAAGGCACACCCTGTTCCCAGCAGGAGCCTGACTCCAGAAGCCAGGCACTGGGGACAATGTCTGCCCTCAGGGGAGAGTCAGAGCTGGGGCCCATGCCTGGTTTCCCAGCTCCTGTTTCCCAGCCTTCACCGGGGAGGAGAGGGAACCATAGTGTTCCTTTAAAGGCCAGTCCTCTCCCTCCCTCCCTCCCATCATCACCAGCTCTCTCCCCCATCACTCTGGGTACCAAGAACCCAGTGAGGGTTAATGACTCACAAATAAAATGGCAGAACCTAAGAAAGGCCAGCAATGGAAGTTGTGGTATGCCAAGGTGTGTGTGTGTGTGTGTGTGTGTAGTGGCCGGTGGGAGGGGAGTGCTGTCGGTGGGAGAGATCCAATCCACCAGATTGGGGTCTTTTTAAAATAAGATTTTTATTTAATTGTTTGACACACAGAGAGACAGCTAGAGAGGGAACACAAGCAGGGGGAATGGGAGAAGAAGAAGCAGGCTTCCCACTGAGCAGGGAGCCTGATGCGGGCTCGATCCTGGGACCCTGGGACCATGACCTGAGCCGAAGGCAGACACTTAACGACTGAGCCACCCAGGCACCTCCAGATTGGGGTCTTTTATCACTGACATTGTTTAGAATTGTTGGTGCAAGGAGATGCTAAAAAACAGACTTTGCATCAACTCAGAGGCAAACCAATAAACAGATAGACTTAGTTTTGTTATTGTTCTAAAACTCTCTAGACATAACCTGCTCCCTTATTCCATGCATCCCAGGGGGACTCCTCCCTTGCTCTCTCCCTGGTTTGTTACTAAATAAAATAACTTTCTGAAAATTCAGAAAAAAATGAAAATTCAAAAGCAGTGTCCGTGCCTCGGGGTTTCAAACAGGGTCTGGGTCTCAGTATACCAGGCTTGCTGCTCCCGGCGGGAGGGACTGGGATGTGATTTGCCAACCTTCACCTCCGTGAGGATACGGTGCTGTGAGGGTCCTTCACGCCAACAGCCCAGCGGTTGCCCACCCCTATCTTGCTCTCCAGATGTGAACCCAAGAGGCAATGGGATTTGGATACAGGGAAGGAGATCTAGGGTGTCCAAGGAACCCTGTGTCTTCAGGATCAGGAGTGGCAAGAAATCTCTAGGACTCCTCGGACCCCCTCGGGAGGGGTGATCATAGCCTGATGAGGAAGGGAAGAAGTTTTCCCAAATGACAATAGCAAGGTGTTTGGACCCAGAAGTATAAAGTTATTGTTAAACAGACTCTAAAAAGTCATATAGGACTTTAAAGCCAGAGGGGCACCTGGGTGGCTCAATCCATTGTCTTCCTTTGGCTCAGATCATGATCTCGGGGTCCTGGGATCCAGCCCTGCCTCAGGCTCCCTGCCCAGTGGGGAGTCTACTTCTCCCACACCCTCTTCCTTTGCTCCTTTCTTGCACACTCTCTTTCTCCTTTTCACTCAAATAAATAAATAAAATCTTAAAAAAAGACTTCACAGCCAGAATGTTAAGATTTGAGTATTATGAGCTTGGGCGAGTGGCTTAAGCTCTCTGTGCCTCAGTTTCTCAGTCTAAAGGGGGATAATAGTCGTACCTAGCATACTGGGTTGCCATGAGGATTAAGTAAGTTAATACACAGAACACACTTGGTGTGGAGCCTACAAGTAGCTGTTCTTGCTGTGAAGCCCGTCCCCACTAAGGTGTTCAAGTCTGATGTTCTTACCTGCTCAGAGATGTGGGGTCTTTGAAATCTTTCCCAGATAAAATATTTAGGGAAATAAAAAAATTTCTCTAAGAACATATGATGCTCTTCAAGAAGAACCTTCTCCTTGAAGTCACTGAGTCTCCTAGGGAGCAGAGCACCTCTGGCTAGCAGGGTCGTGTACTTTTACGGTAGGAATACAGCAGAGGGAATATTATTATAGAAATATGGCAGCAAGAGTGGGGCGCCTTGGCCTCTCTGCCTCATTCTGTAGTTTGCTCCTGGTTTCCATTTCCTGTACATCAGAATGTCATTGCAGAAAACGGAGTGTCCCCCTCAATTTTACATTACATTCCTTTAGAAAAGTACAAATTGTTTCCTTATTACAAAAACACTGCATAGTGCTTGCAGAAAAACAGCGTGAAGGAAAAAACCTCATCTTATTCTCATCACCTAGAGACCCCTTCTATAACCCCAGGGGCACAGCTTTCTGATTCTTTTCTATCACAGACAGAGCTTAAACAACACTTGGCTCCCTAGAGATATAATTTTGCAACCTGTATTTTCCATTTGACTGTATATCACGAGCATCTTTCCATGTCAGTAAATATTAATTCTACAACACCATTTTTAATGGCTGAGGACCCTTTCATTTGATAGTTGGATCATCTTTCAATACAGCTCTTAACTGTTTCACACACAGCTCCTTTCTGATGTCGGAAATCTTAAACAGGGTGTTGATCAACCACCTGCAGAAGAGTTGCTTGGGTGCACTCTTAACTCTTTCTTTTTTGGGGGGCGGGAGGGACAGAAGGAGAGAGAGACTCAGGCAGGCTCCATGCCCAGCACAGAGCGGACACCGTTGGATCTCAGGACCCCGAGATCATGACCAGAGCTGAAGTCAGATGCTTAATTGAGCCGCCCAGGTGCCCTTTAACTGTATCTTTAGTATAAGATCATGTCAGTGATGGTGCACGATCAAAGGCTACATAAGGATACATATGCTTTAAAGGTTTGAGATGAACATTGCCAGATCGTCCCTCTCCCTTCCAGGAAGTCTGCACTCTCATCTACCAAAGACTGTTTTGTTTTGTTTTTTTTCTTTTTTAAAAACTCTTTGCTGGGGCGCCTGGGTGGCTCAGTGGTTAAGCCTCTGCCTTCAGCTCAGGTCATGATCCCGGAGTCCCGGGATCGAGCCCCGCATCGGGCTCCCTGCTCGGCGGGAAGCCTGCTTCTCCCTCTCTCACTCCCCCTGCTTGTGCTCCCTCTCTGGCTGTGTTTCTCTCTGTCAAATAAATTAAAAAATCTTAAAAAGAAAAAACAAAAAACTCTTTGCCAATTTTTTTGGCAGAAAACAGTACCTTCGTTTAACTTCTATTTTTGATAGGTAATTAGATTGACTATCTTAAGTACATTTTCCGGCCATGTGTATTTCAGCTTGTAAGAACTCCCAGTTCATGTCTTTAATCCACTTTTCTGTAAGTGTTGGTCTTTTTCTTTTGTAATGATTTGTAAAGTCCGGAAGAGTGAGGTCAGTGGCGCTACCGTATTTGTCGCAGACTGTTTTGAAGCTTACTATTTCTCTTTCAGGTTTCTTTTTTTAGACACACGGAGTCAAATCTATAATTTCATCTTCAGTGTCAATCTTTACCCAAGAATACATAGAAAGCCGCTTACTTTCTCTTTTGGTAACCTTTATGGTTACATTTAAAAATTGATACCTGGTTAATATACCATATGACCCACCATTTTAAAATGTAGATTTCAGTGGTTTTTAGCATATTCGCAAGGGCGTGCAACTATCTTTACCATCTAATACCTAAACATTTTCACCCCCCGCCCCCCCGCATAGAAACCCCACACCATTACCACCCTCCGCATTCCTCCTTATCCCAACCTTTGGACACCACTCACCTGCTTTCTATCTATGGATTTGCCTATTCTGGATCTTTCATGTAAATGAAACCATACACTGTGTAGCCTTTCGTGTCTGGCTTTTTTCACTCAGCATCGTGTACCCGAGGTTCATCCATGTTGTAGAATGGATCAATATGTTGTTCCTTTTTTATAGTTTCCTATAAAAGAATATATAGAAACTTTTTATAGTTTCCATTGTATGGATAGATATTTTCTTTATCCATTCGTCAATTATTTTAATTTTATAATAGACTTTCTAGTGCCTCTGTGGTTCTCAAAGTGGAGTCCTAGGACTTTTAACATCACCTGGGAACTTGCTCAAAATGCCAATTTTCAGGTCTCACCCAGACCCACTGAATTATAACCCCTTGCAGGGGTGGAGCTTAGCAAACTGTGTTTTAACAAGTTTTCCAGATCATTCTGATGTATACTTGTTTGAGAACTGCTAGTAACACTGTGTACCTAGGTGTATGAGTTCCTCTGCCAAAGTCTAGTGTTTTGAAACATATATATCCAAGTTCTAATTTCATAGGTTGTTGGTCTTCCAAAATCTTCTTTCCTCCACACTTTTTTTTCCTAAAGACTTTTTTTTTCCTAATTGATTCATGAGACACACACACACACACACACACACACACACACACACACACACACAGAAGCGGGCTTCCCAAGGATCAAGGAGCCTGATGCAGGACTTGATCCGAGGACCCCGGGATCATGACCCTCAGCAGAAGGCAGACGCTTAACCATCTGAGCCACCCAGGCGCCCCCTCCACACTTCTTTCATTGCTAGGGTCGATAGGCAGCTGATATTTAAATATTCTTCTCCTCTGTTTCTCTTGTTTATAAATTCAGTCTGGGGGTTTAGATGCAGATTCTTCTTTTCCTTCTTCTTTAAAATGTAGGTTCTCTTCAAAAAAAGGGTGTTCACATTTGTATCTAATTGGATGTTATTGAGAAGGTCATCTATTGAAGCTGGTGTTGGGGCTCATCCTAATTTCCTTCTGCATGGGCTAGTTTCTTTTATACCCCGAATTGCTGTGGAATGCAAAAACTACAATTCCCAGCATGCCCTGCTACCTAGGTTCTTTTGTCTCCTTTGCTTCACTTCTGCGGACCACAACTCAGGACATCCAGTATTTGTTACCATAGGCCTGACCTCCTTCTGCCAGGGTGGTCCTCCTCTGTGCAGAGATGGCTGTTGGGGGGGGGGGCAGGCATCGTACCCAAAAGGTAGAGGACTGGCTGCCTGGTTTTCTGGTGGTGATAAGGAAGCTACAGATAGCTCCCTTCTGCGTCTCTGTTTTGAGACATGAAACCAGATCATTCCCTGAGCTAAAAAATGACAGTAAGTTTATGAAATTTTTGCTCTTTCCTTATTTTTTAATATCGGTTTCCCTGAGAGTTTATCTTTTTCTTGGGGCAAGACGTGTCTTCGTTTTCAGCAACAGGAATTAAAACAACATATTCCCCTATGTCTTCTTGGGCATCATGTCAGTGGCGGGCTGAGAGACTGCTGGGTGTCATAGCCACACACAGTTTGAAATAGACCAGCACATTCACTTCAGGGCCCGTGTCTTGGGAGAGAGTCTCTGTACCTCAGGTTCACTTTGGTTTGAGAAATCACATTTGAGGTAGGCACCTGGCTGGCTCAGGTGGTAGAGCACGTGACTCTTGATCTCAAGGTCATGAGTTCAAGCCCCACGTTGGGCATGGAGCCTACTTAAAACAAAAAGTTAAAAAACAATCACAGCAGTGTGAAATGGAAAGAGACAGTACAACATGAAAATATTGGCAGGAAGCACACAAAGTAATGCAGCTGCAAATCTAGGTCACCTTTTATGGAAAAGGAAGACGCACTCAGAGGTGAGACCAAGAGCCATGAGACTTGCTCCCGAGCAGATACAGAATGGAATCCTAGTCATGGAACTTCCAACATTTGTCCAGCTGCATTTCAGGACTGCTACTGGCCAGTGGCTTTGGGGGGCCGCCTCTTTCACCCCCTTTCCAACAGGTGCATCTAGGGTGGCTGCCCTATGCCCGTCCCATCATTGCACGTTGGGTGTGTGTGTTGTGGTGGGGGAGGGGGATGGGGGGATGGTGCAGATAACTGGGATCTAACTCCTAATGAGAGGAAGTGTATTCAAGGACTATCCTCGAGGGGCTTCATCTGCCCCTGAACTTGATTCAGCTAATGAGATTCTGGGATTTGAGCTGATGTTCACATGGGTGAGAATTCCAGTGGCCTTGGAAAGGGATAACTGTCTTTTACAAATATGCTAAGAATATAAATAATTTGTGCTTTGGAGATGGACTTTGATGGTTTGAAAAATATATCCACAAATTCTTTGATATTTCTTCTTCAAGGGGTGGACGTTAATCGCCCTCCCCTTGAGTGTGGAATGGACTTCATGACTTGTTTCTGATGACTAGAATATAGTAGGAGAGACGATGTGGGACTTCTGAGACTAAGTGATAAAAAACATGGCTGTTTCTTTCATTCCTTCTCACTTGCTCGGGGAGATGCCTGCCACCATATTGTGAGGACGCCCGAGCAATCCTACAGAGAGGTCCACGTGGTGAGGAACTCAGGCCTCCTTCCCAAAGGCATGTCACTAAGTCCTACTGGGGCGAAGCCTCCAGACCAGGTAAGCCCTCGGGTGACTGCAGCTCCTGCTGACATCTTGCTTGAAAACTCGTGAGAGAATCTGAGTGGAACCGCTTGGCTCCTTCATTCCTGACCCACAGAAGCTCCAAGACGATAAATGGTTGCTCTTTAAAACCACTATGTTTTGGGGCGCCTGGGTGGCTCGGTCGTTAAGTGTCTGCCTTCAGCTCGGGTCATGGTCCCAGGGTCCCAGGATCAAGCCCTGCATCAGGCTCCCTGCTCAGTGGGAAGCCAGCTTCTCCCTCTCCCACCCCTCCCCACCCCTGCCTGCGTTCCCTTTCTCGCTGTGTCTCTCTCTGACAAATACATAATAAATAAATATTTAAAAAATAAAATAAAAGAAAATCAGTATGTTTTGGGGTTGTTTGTTACACAGCAACACATAACTGATACACAGGACCCTGTCACTGTGGCAGAGCTTGATTCCTGATACCTTTTATTTATTTTTCTATTTTTAGAAGGTGAGAGGGAATGGACAGCAGAGGGAGAGGGAGAGAGAGAATCTCAAGCAGGCTCCACATCCAGCATCAACCCTGATGTGAGGCTTGATCTCATGACCCTGAGCTCATGACCTGAGTCGAAATCAAGATTCAGATGCTCAACTAACTGAGCCACCCAGGTACCCCTTTTGATCCTGGACATGGAAAGAAGGATCCAGGCTAAGGTCTCTCCAGAGATGGTGCAGGGAGCCCAGAGAGAGATACCGGGGTCATAGCTGAAACACAGTAAATCTTTACAGTCGGCACCCAAATCCAGAAACAGTCTACCATCGGCACCCCAGAACCTCCCCTCCTGCTCCCCTCCAGTCCTTTCTCTCCTAAGGGAAGTCACTATCTTGAGCTCTAATCGCAACCACGAGCGTGGCCTCTGATTGAACTTTACCTAAAGGAGATGACAGTCCTTTGTGCCTGGTGTCTTTTACTCAGTGTTGTGTTCATGACAGATATCACATTGCTGCCTATAGTGGCAGACTGCTCATTGTGATTGCCCTGTAGTATTCTCTCGGGTGAAATCCTACAGTTTATCATCTGTTCTCCTAGTGGTGCGCACTGAGTGGTCTCCTGCTTCAGGCCACTATACACAGTCCACCTGGGAGCCCGCAAAGGTAAGTTTTATGATATATACATGTACAAATAAACAAGTGAATGTGCAGCTGACTTTCCATAGCTTAATATTTGGATATGTGAAAGAGGAAATGGAAAGCGGTAATAATCCAAGTATGGGTTCCCCAAAGCTAATCTGAAATACTTCTGAATCACAAAAGGGTTCCCTCTGGACCCTTTCATTCTTGCACATTCACTACCTGCCATGAGCAAAGCTCTTCATAAGGTTACATGTTAATTGTACCTTAGTTAAAAAAAGTCTCTTCGGGGAGAGACTGGTCCTAGTCTCCAGTTTTCTAGAGAGCGCGGAGTAAGACGGTTGGGCGAGGATCCACGTGGCTGGAATGCAGGACAGAACCCTGGAGAAGCCGCAGAGATACTCTAATGAAGGGAGTTAGGGACACTAAGGGGGGTGCTTCTTGGAATGTGGCTCTTGAATAACAGACGTAATTAGATACACAGAGTGGGGGCTGGGATGGATAAAAGGACATCTGGGGGGGAGGAAATGGGAGGAGGAGAGTCACAGAAGCTGACATTATTTATAGATAACCCACCTCATTAAAAATGATTTGAAGAATCTCTCAGGGGTGGGAAACACATCTTCATTCCAGCATCCCCATTGTTAAAATGCATGCACGGCATTTTTTTTTTTTCTCCTGTAAAGAAACCTCACTTCAGATGCTGCTTTCTTTTGAACGCAAGCTTATTTTATCAAAGATGAGCGTGTTGGAAATAGAGACTTGGTTTAAGTTCAAAGATGCCAAGTTCATGCATTCATCCACGGTGCAGCTCTGACACGTGCGAGTCACTGTCCCACAGCCCCGGGGACAGAGGCGGGTGAGGAATGGCCCCAGGCAGAGCAGACCGGGCCATTCTAATAATACAGCAGTCCCCACGGTGTGGCTGTGAGGGGATTAAGCAGCACGTTCCTGGAGAGGCCTTGCCACAGGACGCTCACTGACGCTGATGATGCCTACATGGGGGGGCGGCATTTTCAAGTTGTTCTCAGCCTGGAAATGGTTCCCTTCACCGAAAAACCCCTCTTGTTGCGGCGGTGGTCAGGGAGGCAGACTGCTGGAGGGAAGGAGTTTCTGGGCCAGGGGTACGTGGCACAAAGACATGGCCCTGCTGGGGCCGCACACGGGCGCCTGCCGGACTGTGTGTGCACGGTCTGTGCAGTAGCTAGCCAGCCAGAGGGACAGGGCTACCCCGTGATTCATCGATGTGCTTCTAGCGTGCACTCTGAGCACCTGTGGGTACAGAGAGACAGCCATCGCTATCGCTATGACAACAACACAGATGGGGCGGGGGCTCCCCTTACAGTCTGTGTCCCGTGTGGCATGGCATGAGACCCAGAAAAGGACACCTGGGGGAAGTGAATCTAAGATGAGGACAAAAGTAGAAGAGATTTAAACAGCACGTGCAAGACTTTCCTCCCCCGTGTAGAGCTGTGTGCAGACGTGGACGCAGAGGTCAGAACACCCCGCCCTGTGGGGCACTTGCCCTGTAGGGACACACACACACACACACACACACAGCCGCGGCTGATTCTTCCAGAAGCTGCGATGAATTCAGTGGCTCAGTAATCGGAGGTGCCTGGGGGAGACCAGCCCAATGAAGAAAAAGGCAAAACACAGTAATTCTTCCTACTATCTTGAAAGTCCTGAAAAAGCCTTCTCAGAACATTTCTGGACAAGGGGGACTGCGGCCCAGGCACCGGAGCCCAGCGTGCAGACTGGACGCCCCCAAGGCTGCTGGGTCTGCCTGGGAGCCCCGCCCGCGCCGCCGGGTGCTCTCTCCAGGGATGCGTGCTGGTTCTGCCAAAATACCAGCTCGCCAGACAGCGGGGGTCCGTGTGGCGTCACTGCTCAGAGCGGCCTCCACACACGGGGAACTTGGCCACGAAGAAGGAAGAGTCCACCCCCCTCCCATGGAAACGCATCCTACCTCCCCCCACCTCCCCCCTACCTGGGGTTTTCAAAGTCATCTACTGAGCCCCCCCTTGTCCAAGTCCTCCGGGAGCGCAGACGCGGTGGCCCGTCCGACGTGCCCTTTGCCCTTTGCCCCGAGTGCTCAGGGAAGGAACCTCTTCTCCAGGGCAGCTTCGGGGCCTCCTGTCGTCCACATGGCCAGACTTCTAGGGCCTCGAGGAGCATAGGAAATTCAGCTCCTGGCTCTGCAGTTAGAAGCTAAGGGAAGCACTCATTCGAAACCGCACATGGCTAGCAGCCACATTCCCCGTGGCCTTCCCTGCCCCTGCCCTAAGCAAAACAGCCCCATCTTGAG
>PITA01027191.1:0-21207 GCA_004023965.1 Spilogale gracilis | reverse complement strand
AAAAAGTTTCACTCTTAGCTAACTGAGTCATCCAGATGCCTTTGGCATGAAGATTTTTTTTTTTTTTTTACAAGAATGTCCTCCTCCAATGATGCTTCCCCCTTAGACTATTGGCTGAACCAAAATTTGTATCCCTAAACAAAACCTATTATCCTGGAAAAGATTTTTGTGTGATTTATAGGGTTTCAAATGTACACAGACTACTCTTTTGACTTTATTTCTATTCCATTTCCTTCTTATAAACAACAGCATTCTTCAACTGATTTTGACTACCTACATCTCCATCTCTTGTTTTCTTTCTTCCTTCTCTTAATCAAGAATTTAAAACTGAAAAGAAGCCGAGAAACAACCCAAACTTCTTCATTTTGAAGAAATGGAAGAGTAGGAAGGTGAAATGACTTGCCCAAAGTAGCCCAGTTAATTGGTGGAAATTAGAGGACAGCCCAGGCCTGGTATTGACTCAGGGCTCCCTATTCTTTAACTATTAAGTAGTTCTTTATGGATTACATTGTTAAAATAGTCAAAGGGATACCTGGGTGACTCATTCACTTAAACCTCTAACTCTTGATTTCAGCTCAGGTCATGAGTCCCTCATTGTACTTGTTCTCCACATTGGGTTTCTGCTCAGTGGGGATTCTGCTTTCCCTCTTCCCCCACTCATGCTCTCTCTCTTTTAAATAAATAAATAAATAAATAAATAAATAAATAAATAAATAAAATAAAATCTTTATAAAATAAAACATTTTTTGTCCATAATGTCTAGACAAAAATCTCTAGAAACATTTTATTTTAAATTCACAGAAGATGAAGGGTTGACCATACAAACTTCTCGTCTTAGAGCTACTCAAAATTTCTGGCTAGTTTAAGTAAAACAACAACAACAACAAATATTACTACAGACAAGAAAATTTGCTCACAATAAATACTTCTTCAATCCAGAAAAAAACTGCAGTAACTGTGGACTTCCCTACCAAGGTGAAATATTACATGGATCTGTTCCAGCTCAAAAGACCTTTTTCAAAACTGGGCAGAAGGGATTCTTGAGAGAGCTGTCGGCATTTCACCTCAGCCTTTACTCATTTCTTAGGTGTGTCAGTCATCACCAACAGTTCGTACTGAGCTGGTAGAAGTTCCAGCCTTTTTCAGCAAATGTCACAACTTTTGAGAATAAAATGTCCAAGTAATCCATTTCTATGGTTGACATTTGTTGCTGGCCTTCTGTACTCATTTTTGGAGAAATCTGTTGCTTCTTAATGAGTATTATATCCCTTGCCTTGGGACTCTTGTAACTGTCAAGGATTTATCCACTTTTATTCTGTGGAATTTGTATGATTTTCATTTAACATAGTGTCATAAGGCAGTGGTTTTTGGAAATTTTCTTATTCTCATGACAAACATTTTGTTTATTCATTCTTTCAGCATATAGTTGTTGAGTACCTATTGCCATGGCTTGTGACAGGTGAGAGAGAGAGAGAGAGGGAATGCAAGGATGACAATGTCCCTGACTTTCTGTGGCTTTCAATGTCTTACAGAGACAAATATTTAAGAGTATGTAATTAATATAATAGGAGGAAATAAAAGGCCCTAATAGAGGATACAGCGGTGGCAATTTACCTGGCTTCAGAAAAATTTACCTAGTGGCAAGATTTCTTAGCACACTACTGGGTCGTGTGCCTGTGTGTGTGTTTTATGAATACATTATCAATTTTTAAAGATTTGGGGCAATTTGATCCACATCATCAAACATTAACAGTTGGCTGCAACAGACCCTTTGTGGTATTTGGTATTCTAAATATCTATTTCGCCCTTAAAGAAACCAAAGTTCAAAGAAGTCAAGGTTAAATGTTAAGAAGGTTAAAGAAGAAAAAAGCTGGACTCAACGTTTCAACTCAGATCTTTGGCCTCAACTCTCACATTCTTTTCAATAGATCCTACTGATCCTGCTGTGGAAGTTTACAGACAATGTTGCTAAAGTTCACAGAAAACTTGTAAGTTGCCCAATGTAGCATGGCTAATAAGCAAAAAAACCCAGAAGCAACTATTTAGGAAAAGTGCTTTTTCTGATAAAACCAAACCCCCATCATTTCCAGGTTCATTGAAGGTCCAATCTTCCTATTTCTTCAGCTGTGGTCCAGCCAACCCTATCTTCGTACAGAATATTATTTTCTATAGCTAATCATGACCTCCCAAGTTCCTCCTTCCATTTTTAATGTTCTCTTGTTTTGTTAAAGTTTCTGAAGGATCTTTATTCTCCGCAGAAACTTGTCCCCGGGGGTGGGGGGAAATCCTTCCTAATTAACCTCCTCTATACTGCTAAAAGAAAAAGGGAGCCAGTAAGGATCAGGATGCCTCCACTAATATTAAATCCATTCATTGTCTCTTAAATAATTATATCTAGTGCTCGTGAGGAACTCTTTCAGGCATTGGGGAAATGGTGATGAACGGAGTGTGTTTCTGCTCAACAGGGGCTCACTTTACAGCAGGGGAAAGGAGGTAGTAGAGAAAGAATAAAAAAATTTGAAAAGAGAATATATTCTTGGAATAAAGAAGTCAGGATGTGGAAAAAGAACATGAGAGCAAGGGGAATGTATTCTCACGTACCACACAGAATCTTCGACAATGGGATGAAAAGGGGCAACTCCTGAGGGCTTTGGCAGAACATTTTCTCCACTGCTGGAAGGGGAGGCATGCTCTGACATGCAGCTGTGTCAGCAGGCCACATCTGGAGAGCTCCATCCACCTGTGAACATGAGGGCGCTGCTTACAGATTAGGTGAGATAGTGGACAGATAGAAAAAAACACCAGCCCGGATGATATTGTTAGGCATAAACCAATCCAAGAAGAGTCTATGTCTGGATTTCTTGCTATAGAGGAAATAAACCTCTCCTTGCTCACATCTTTGTGATTCAACCCCCCCTAACTGAACAGACAGCGTGCAATGGTATGAGTGTGTATGTCCATTTTTAGTGAACACATGGAAAGAGATGTACTTTATGGAGGCCAGTCAGTATTGGCTACGGACTATAAACATTTCTTAGGGCAGATAGACAGCATGGTATGAGAGAGGGCTAGCAGTAGAGAAGTACTGAGATAGAATTAGAATATTCCAGACGATGTGAAGTGATTGGAGCTACATGACTAAGGAAAACATTAGAGATGATGCTAGCTAAAATTATGTGATCTGGTTTATAATATCTTATGTAAGAAAGCATTACGAATCTGGTCAATCTCTGTAGGTCAAATAGGGACTCCTTCCCCATATTAGGTAGATTACTTAATTAGTGGCTATTTGCAAGGCTTCAGCAATTAATTTCCATGAGTTTAGTGGGATTATGCTATAGTCATGGTATTATTTCTTCAAAATATGCATGTTTAAAAATAATTTTATTTAGGATACATGCATACAGGGAACACCAGTAACTCTGAATTCCACTCCTGTAAGATCTCCCATGATGCCAGTGACAAGCACATCACATCAGTCACTTCTGTTTACAAAAGCTGAGGCCTATTTCTAAATCAAGACTGATAGCAGCTTTTTCAACAGCATCAGAACATTGCCCAAGCCTCCTCCCTCTGTCTGGAAAGCTACAGCAATCTTCTCCTGATTAAGAATGCGAGTCAACACCTAAAAATAGTGGTATTTATGCCATCTACTGGAGTTTTTTTTAAATGCTTTTTCAAATACCAGAAGCACTCTTCGTTTACAAATTCGGAAATGTAGGCTATTTTGATTTCTATTCAGGGTACTGAGACCCCTTGAACTTCTCTGAAAATTTGAGGAATATCCCATCACTCTCACATTGTGGATGCAGAGCTCTATGTTTTTTGTGGCAGGGCGACTAAATATTATGAGCTGGTGGAGCGCTATCATTATATCATTTTCAAAAGTGGGGATATACCTCAATTTTCTCAGGTGTCATTTGCTTTTTGTCAATGTTAAAATGGCTCCCCACGAAGTCATATATCTTATACCTTTCAGGACCTTTGAATACAAAGAAGTCAACATGTTTGTTTTGATTAAATAAAATGTTTCTTCCTCCACTTTTAAGTCTGACTCTCTATATAACTGATCTTTATGGCTGTATAAACATCAATCATGGTCTCCTAACTTGTATGTTTTCATCAGTCTTTGCAAACAAACAGGCAAAGAGCAACAACAACAAAAGCAAATAAAAACTCCTTTCCATCAAGTGAGAAGAAAAAAAAGGTCTTTTCCTGGGTCTTTATTTTTATTTTTATTTTTTAGTTTAGACCAGATATTCTAAGCCTCATGTATGTACTTTTGTTTTAAATAAAGGCACTATGGATCTAATATATATATTATATTGTACTCTGATACATATTCTAGTATATTTAGATCTTTACAATGTGAAAGACATTGCCAATAGAAGGAAAAGACGATCCATAGCTGAGCTCTTCAAATCAACTTTCTCACAGAGAACTTGTATCCAGAATAAAGAACACCAAAACTCAACAACAAAGACATGAACAACCCATGCCCCAAATAAACAATCTAAACAGAGACTTTGTCAAAGAAAGTGTACTGATGGTAAAAAGGCATATGAAGGAAGCTCAAAATCATCAGTCACAGGGTGAAGGCAAATGAAAACTACAGCGATATTCCAATACACTCTCAGTAGAATGTCTAATTAAAAAAATACTTAAAATGATGAAGTGATGGTAAGCATTAAGAGCACCTGGACCTCTCTCATACTGATGCTGGAAATATGAAACAGGATAGACATTTTGTGGAAAATAATATAGTAATTCATCATAGAGTTAAGCATACATTCTCATATTACTTAGCAGTTCCAGACATGGGTATTTACCCAAGAGAAATGAAAATTTATGTTTACACAAAAAATTACGTGCACATGTTTATTGCAACATTATTCATAGTCAATAAAAACTGGATAAAAGTCAAGATGTTGTTCTAGTGTATGGATAAACAAACTTTGTAAAGTACATCCATACAATGAAATCTGAATCAGCAATAAAAAGAAATGAAGTATTGATTCACCAAAGAATTCATCTTAAATTCATTTTGTTATGGGAAAGAAGCAGACCCAAGAGCTATATATTGCTTGATTCAATGTATACAACCTTCTGGAAAAGGAAAACTAAAGTAACAGAAAAGAGATCAGTGGCTACCCGGGCTGGGAATGGGGCTTGATTAAATATGAGCAGTGGAGGAGAATATTAAAACCAACAGAACATCACAAAGAGTGAATTTTACTATAAGTGAAGTTTTCTAAAAAAAAAAAAACAACCAGGATATGGGAAAAATGTAAAGTGGAATACAAATATATGATATTGAAAAAACCAAAAACATGAGAACATTGAGGGTAGTGAAGAAAATAACTAACCTAAGTACTTTGGAAATCAGAATTTTGATTGAATACTCCAGGACTTGAGAAAAAAACGCACTGTACATGAAACTTATATTGGGTTCATCAATCTGTTTTTCTCAAGAGTATAGGTATAAGAATCTTGAATCTTTTTGCATATACTAAGATCTAATAAATACATGAATATATTGTGTGTATTGAGGGTCAGATTTCTTACCATTAGAGCAGATACAGATAAAGAATGGGAAAAGTTATAAATAATCCTGTGTGGGAATGGAATCAAAGGTATTATTATAAGCCTAGGATTTTTAAAGATCTATATAGATAGACAGATAGATAGATAGATAGATGGTAGGTAGGTAGATAGATAATGTCCGTATGTTCTCTGGTTGGTACAGACACATATATTTTCTTGCTTTATCTGCTGAGGTCTATATTCAGTGACACTATATTAGCAATAAGCAGACTTAGAGCCCAGGTGTCTCTTTCTAAATATTCTCCAATTAAAGGAACTGGGATTGCTTGAAGAAGTAGTTGATTTCAGGGCTGTTACAGACTAAATCTCTGGAATAAGATACAGTTCTGGAAAGTAAGGAATTCCATAAATAAATAAATAAATAAATAAATACTGTTAACTACAGGAGGTGATAGATATGCTAATTGTCTTTATCTTGGTAATCATTTCACAATATAAATGTATATCAAATTACTACACTGTACACTTTAAGCATATACAATTATATTTATCAATTATCATCAATAGACTAAAAGAAGAAAAGGGCACAGGAAATATGGAAAGGCCATAGGAGTCAACCTGTAAGAGTCCCAGTAGCCAAAGCTGGAATAATTTAAGCAACAAAATCATGATAATATTGGATAAAATTCACAGAATAAACTCAGCATTTATAAATTCACATTGATAAAAGTATATATTTCAATAAGTAAATGAGGAAGAAGGGGCAATTCTTCCTTACAGAAAAATGTGAATTGATAAACATAGGAAAAAAATAAGGAAAATAGAAAAATCACCATTAGCACAGCATGAAATTATTGCAGGCAAATTCTACCAAAGGATGCTAAAACTTATGGGTAAGACTATAAGAAGAATCAGGATATTTATTCATTACAAGGGGAAAAATAGTAAGCACCATAGAGAAACCCAGCAGGCAGCACATTAAGTGATCAAGATTGATTCCATCAATGGGAACATCAGGCACACTTCCAAACTGATGCCCTGAGGACAAGTATTTCTATGGTATTCTTGCCAAAAATGTATAATCTTCACCTACACATGAGAAAAATAAGATTAACATTCTACAGAATAATGTACTAGATCTCTTCAAAAAAGTATCAAGGCCATGAACAAGGAAGACAGAGCACTGTGATGAATTAGAAGAGACTAAGGAGACATGACAAGTGAATGCAATGTATTGGATCCTGGAACCAAAGGGGAAAAAAGTGAAAAAACTAGTAAAAATTCCAATAAGTCTTTAGTTTGCTTTATGATATTATATTTGTATTAATTACTTAGTTTTAATAAAGTTATGTTATACAAGATGCTGATATTAGAGGAGGCTTAATGAAAGGTATATGGGAATTTCTATACTAATTTTACAATTTTTTCTGAAATACCTGATCATTTCAAAATAAAATTTAAAAATGGTGTAAGCTCAAAAATACAAAAATAAAAATAGTGTAAATTCTTTTTTTAAGGTAGTTTTCTTATCGATATTTAACTTACAGGATATGTGTGTATATGTGTGTGTTCATTTCAAATTAGAAGTGTGTATGTTTTGGCCCACTTTATCTCAAATTTCATACTTCTATATGGCAACATTCAGTTTTTTATTTAAATTTTTTATTTGTATATTTTATTTTAGATTTAAGATATTAATTTTTAACTTCTTTTGATTTTTCTTGATCTTTTGTAAATGTCAATCTGATGTATCAGCTTTCTGGCACTAACTTTCCCTTTTCTTGATGAATTGGTTTTGTTTTCCATCTCCTTGCCATATTTCTATGTATTAATTGGTTATACTATATACTACTGTTTTTTCTTTTTTCTTTTTATCTTCTTAAATATGTCAACCTAAATCAAGAGGTAAACCAAGACAAGTCCAAATTACTAGAAAATGAGCTTGGGGGATAATAAAGAGGAATTGAAATTTGGGAAATCCCTACTGTAGTAAGTTACAGGCAAGTTCACTGAGGTTTGGAGGTGTCCTGTATTCAGGGCAAGAAAGACAAAGAGGGGTAAGTCCAGCCAGAGTGCAAGCAGTAAGTTCATTGGCTTGAAGATGGGGAGAGATTCTTGTGGATTCTCACTGGTCAGAAGCTAAAACTCTTATCTTTGGTAAATCAGGTGCTTATGGGTAATCAGTCTCTCAGTTTTTAGGTTCAGTTCTTCAGAGGGCACATATAGGGGTTCCTCATTTCATATCCTTTGGTTCCCTGTAAATTGAAATCATTTCAAAAGTTAAAACTATAAATATTCCTGAAAATCCTTTATTTTAATCCAGAGTTTTTGATGAATGTAGTGTTATCAATATTGTTCTGTTATGGATAGTTTATAATTTTATTTTTAGTAAATTTTTAAAATAGACATAATTTAAGGGTATATTGTTGACATTCCCAAGTATATGGCCTTTGTGATTATTTTCTAAGTTTATATTTGATTTCTAATTTATGGTATTGTGGTTAGTAAACATGGCTTAAATGTATTATCTTAAGGAATATATTAAGATTGTGAGTGGGGGGGGGGCTCCTGGGTGCTCAGTTGGTTAAGCATCTGACTTAGGCTCAGGTCATGACCCCAGGGTCCTGGGATGGAGCCCCAGTTTGGACTCCCCACTCAACAGGGAGTCTCCCCCACCTTCTGCTTCTTCCCTGTCTTGTGCTCTCTCTCTCAGATAAATACATAAATAACATCTTTTTTAAAAAGAAAATGTGGGGTGCCTGGGTGGCTCAGTTGTTAAGCATCTGCCTTCAGCTCAGGTCATGATCCCAGAGACCCGGAATCCAGTACCGCATCAGGCTCCCTGCTGGGCAGAAAACCTGTTTCTCCCTCTTTCACTCCCCCTGCTTGTGTTCCCTCTCTAGCTGTGTCTGTCAAATAAATAAAATCTTAAAAAAAAAGAAAATGTGATATCTATCTATCATCTCTATATAATGAAATATTACTCCACCATGAAAAAGAATGAAATCTTGCCATTTGCACCAATGTGGTTGAAACTGGAGTGTATTATGCTAAGCAAAATAAATCATTCAGAGAAAGAAAAATACCATATGACTTCACTCATGTGTGAAATTTAAGAAACAAAACAAATTAACATAGGGAAGGGAAGGGAAAATAAGATAAGATAAAAACAGAGAGAGAGGGGCGCCTGGGTGGCTCAGTTGGTTAAGCAACTGCCTTAGGCTCAGATCATGATCCCGGAGACTGGGGATCGAGCCCCACATAGGGCTTCCTGCTTTGTGGGAAGCCTGCTTCTCCCTCTCTCACTCCCCCTGCTTGTGTTCCCTCTCTAGCTGTGTTTCTTGCTGTCAAATAAGTAAAATCTTAAAAAAAAAACAAAAAAACAACAACAAAAAAAAACAGAGAGAGAGGGGCACCTGGGTGGCTCAGTCAGTTAAGCGGCTGCCTTCGGCTCAGGTCTTGATCCCAGGGTCCTAGGATCGAGCCCCACGTTGGGCTCCCTGCTCAGCAGAGCTGCTTCCTCCTCTCCCTCTGCCTGCTGCTCTGTCTACCTGTGCTCTCTCCCTGTCAAATAAATACAATCATTAAAAAAATATTTTTTTCTTTTTTCACCAATGACATGATCATTTTGGCAAATTGTACTTAGTGACATTAACAAGATTATTAATTTGTCAGTTTCTAATTCTTGTTTGGTTAGTTTCTGTCTTTCATAGTTTGAGATCATTTTATGTTGTACATGTACAGCTCCATTATCCTTACAACTTCGTGAATTTTTTTCTAGAATTCTGTTGGCAAAAATTGGCTGGGTATAGGATTTTGGATAATATTTTTAAGGATATAGTTTATCGTCAAGTCTTTAATATATTATGGTATAGTTTTCTTCCAGACAGTGTTAACTAAGTTGGATGTCAGTTTGCCTCTTGCTCCACACTGGGGATTTTTTTTTTCACCTTGGGAACTCCTAGAGATTTTTTTCTCCTCCTTTATCCTTTAACCTTGAGGATCTGATATTTGTCAAGATACCGCTTGTTTTTATAATTAGACTTGCTTGACTTTCAGTGTGGACTCTTCAACCTAAATACTCCAATATTAATTTTTTGGATTCTTGTTTATGATTTTTAAAACATTTTTAGTATCTCCCACTTTCCATTTCTCTTTTTTAATTTTGTCAGGAGACAGGTGCTAGGCCTTGAGAGCATGCTTTATCTGACTCTTACTCTTTTTTTTCCTGTTTACCTTTCCTTCTCTGTCATTTTTGTACTGCATTCTAGGAAGATTACTCAGTTTGATCTTCCAGGTGATAATTCTTTTTATTCTTATCTGCTTATAACATCTATGAAGCTTTCAAAACTTATCAGCAACATGTGTGTATCGTGTATCAATATCATACCTGTGCTACTTTTAGTTGGCAAATTTATCTTGTTTCTTGAAGGTGACAGCCTCACTTATTTTTCTGAAAATATTAATGGTTCTCTTTTTTTTTTTTAAGACTTTATTTATGTATTTGAGGGACAGAGACTGAGAGAGAGCATGAAAGGCGAGAAGTTCAGACAGAGAAGTAGACTCCTTGTGGAGCAGGGAGCCCGATGTGGGACTTGATCCCGGGACTCCAAGATCATGACCTGAGCCAAAGGCAGTGGCTTAACCAACTGAGCCACCAGGCGCCCTGAAAATATTAATGATTCTTAACCTAATATTTATTTGGTTGGTTCTACTGATTTTTTTAGAGATAGGGTCCTCCTACTTGTTGAGCTTCTTGTCCTTATTTGTCATTCCTGGCTTTGCAGAAACAGCTCTTGGTTCTTGGGCTACACCCTTAGGCTTGCAGTGAGACTGTCTCTGCAATCTCCTGTGTACAACCTGGGGGAATGTTTGGAAGCCACTCTTGTTTTTAACATCCTCACCTGAGACATCATAAAGTGAGTGTATGCCACATGAAATACATAAGTAAGCTATGTTTCTACGTGTGCATGTTTTTGATATTTCCAGGATTCACCACACATTAGGAGCAATGTCCTAGCCTTTTATTTATTTTTTATTTTATGTGTGTGTGTTTCTAAGTTTATTTTTTTTTGTTTTTATTTTTATTTTTTATGTTCAGTTAGCCAGCATATAGTATCCTTTTAACGGTGGTTTCTTTTCCTCGTGTTTCTCTTGCAAGCAAAACCCTTACTGCTTCTTCACGGATCAAGTACAGAAGTTACGATCACCTTGCTGCACGACCCTGGGCTTCTCCTTCTTGCACTGAATAGAGGTGATGCTTGCTCTGCCTTACCCTTAGTGACTGTACACAGCTGTCAATCCTAAACTGTTAGTTCCTTTTCCTGCCAAATTCCACTTTTTAAATTATTATTATTATCTTTTTATGAGAGAGAGTGGGGGAGGAGCAGAGGAAGAGGGACAAGCATACTCCACACTCATCATGGAGGCCCTCACTGGGCTCAGTCTCAGTGACCCCAAGATCATGACCTGAGCCGAAATCAAGAGTCCAACACTAAACCAACTGAGCCACCCAGGGGCCCTGAAATTCCATTTCTTATTTGTTACTTTGGCTTTCCATGAACATAGGCATGAGTGAATCTATCTAGGTGTTTTTGTGAGTTACTATTGTCACAGATCTTTTGGGAGTAGAGAACTTGCAAAATATGTTCAGCTCATCATCTTGAAGCAAATATTGTTTTTCCTGCGTCAAGTCATAAGAAATTGCTATTTTTTTTACAGCTCAAAGGCAACTGAAGGTTAGCAATCTTATATGGTCCTATGTGATAACTTATTAATTATTCCTTCCTTGTAGCATGAATTCTGTGTATGGCTTGCATATCTTACCTCCGGTGTGAAGTAGTGAAAATGGGTGCCGCCACTGTGTACTACCCACTGTTTTGTTTTGTGAAACGGTTATGGTTATTTGATTCCTCAGCAGAGCTGAGTTCTTGGAAAAGCACAGCTGGAAGGAACAACACCAGCTCCTTCCAGCTATCTTGTGGGGGTGGCCCAGTTAGATATCCACATTTGGGAAGTGGATTCTCTGCAATGAAAACAAGGTTCATAAATGTGGGTTGAGTAACTGTCTATGGTAGAGTATATGGGGTCCCACCTGTGCCATCTTTGGGAATGGGTCTGCTTCAATTTACCAGATGTCTCAGTCTTATCAGTATTTAGGGATCCTATTTTTTATAGGATGTTCTGGGACTGCACCATTTACACACTAAGGCAGGAAAGTTGTCATTGTCTCAACTTGCAAAAATTCTGGATTGTCCTAACCAAGGATAATTCCTTTGTCACGTCCTATAAGTTTTGTAGCATTGCACCTACAAGGATCTTAGGGTCTTGGTCTTCTCCTACAGTCTTGGAGCCCATCTGGCTCATCTGCTTCTTATCCAAGAAGCTCAGTTTGTGGGAAATTTTCCTAGCTACTGCTGCACATTTCCACTCTGGAGAAGTCCTGTCTCACCCAGCACTCCCCTCCCACATACAGGGAATTTAACACAACTATGTACATATTTTTCACTGGGGCTTGGCTCACTCTCTTCTTTCTGATAACTTCTTTCAGTTTTCCTGGTTCTAACTAAAGATGTGGAACACTGGAGCCTGGGGAGGTCATGCCTATTAGAGCTTATTTCTCCCTCAGTGCAGAAGAGGCAGAGGTCCTTGTTTCAAGACTAAACTTGCAAGTAACTGAAAATAACATAGTTACATTATTTTCCACAACTTGCAGTGCTGGAAAACACATTTCTGATAACATTAGCTTGGGGTTTTTGTCACCTTCCCCTTTATCTCTGTTGGCACCCCCTGAACAGTCTAAATAAAATCTTTCCAGATACAGAGACATTTTTTAACTCAGCATCTTAATTTGGAATTCTAAATTTCCTCATAAAAGTCACTTGCTGTTTAAGTAGAAAATGGCTTCAAGAGCCAGAGCCCCGTATGTATAGTTCTCCTTGTCAGAAGTAGATTTTCTGATTCCAAAAGAACAACAACACTACTTCTAATACAATGGGGTAGATCCAGGATTCATGGAAGCCTGAAACACACCCAATTTTAGGTATTCTCCTCAAGGAAAATAATACAAAATGATGATCACAAAGTTAGATAAAAAATGAGCATATTTATTTATAATGAGAAAAGGAATAAGAATTACAATTTTTAAAAAGTTGACAGATTCAAACCATTACTAAATCCCCAAAATATCTCTATTATTCACTGCCTGACCTCTCTATTCTTTTTTCCTCCAATTTTTAGGCTCAATACTCTTTTATAACTTTCCATATAATAATTAGCATGTATTATCATACTTGATCACAATTTAATTTTTATTATTGTTAGTTTAGAAAATTTTCTTTCACATCTTTTTTTTTTTTTTTTTGAAATGTCGTGTATAAATTCAGGGTTGCTATTTAAAAGGCTCACTATTAGGGTTTTTCCTCCTGTGAGCTATTTTTTCACATGTTGCAGGTTTTGTGACTCTTGACAGGAATTCCAATTAATTCTGCTTTGCAATATTTCCATCAAAAAAGACTTTTAAAGATGTCTAGCACATTCTTTAATGCACCTTACCTTAAAATACATTTCTGAAAGGAGAGAACTTCCATTTTGACTAGGTTTTGTTGAACACCGAACCCACCATTACATTTTTTTCACTGCTGATCCTGGAGAATTTTTTCCAGGCTGCCTTCTGACTCCAGGTCTTGCTGCTCCCTCGCTGCCCTGCATGTCTAGTGCCCAGGGCAGTGGGGCCTGTTTGATTTCACAGCGCATCCTCAGGGCCCAAGCCCTGTGTCCCTATGCAAAGTCAGTTGGCAAAGGGACTCTAGACGTGTTCACGGAGGCCCTTACACACCCGGAAGTCAAGGGAAAAATTATCCCTGCTTAAAGTGACTGTGAACTCTGTACTTACAATCTACTAAACGCCAACCAAGTGTATCCCAGATCAGCCTCTCCTTTGTGGCTTTCAGTCGTATTTATCATTCCATCATCATTCCAATAGCCGTGGCCATCGGTGAAGTAGGGGAGCCAGTGAGGGTGAGTTCAGATGGAAGGGGAGAGCAGTCTCAGTCAAGTGTGGCTGAAATACTGTGGGGACCCTTACACATCTGCAGGAAGCTCATGGCCATATCCCTCTCCCCGGGTACCTTCGTGACAATGAACTTGAGTTAAAATAAAGTCACCTGGATTGAAAAAACATTAAGAAAACCAGTTTTTTCACGTTCCTGTGGGTTGTGCCTTCCGGTTTTCACTCTCCTTTCTTTCGCCTCTCGCCTCTCCGAAGAGTTGTTTCAGTAAGAGTTAATCACATAGACTATAAAAATTCAGCCAAAGGGAATGTAATGTGAGTTATTTTTGTAGGCAGCAATTTATATACTTCAAACAGCTCTCCTCATATTCTGGAATTCTTACGTTACACGGGCAGCCCCGTGACAAGGTCTGCAGGCGTTTGTTACTATTGGCGAGAGCTATGGGCAGATTTGAAAAAGTCCACATTAAGATCGTGGCATTAATAGATTACAGAAGGCTCGAGAGAACACATGAGAGCTGGGGAAACACATGGGCACCACGGCGCCGTCTCTGAATTAATTCTCTGGTGCTGCATTTGTGGTTATTATTGTGAAGGTGAGCAAAGAATATTCACTCTAATGATTAGGACGCTGTGGTTATAAATGGCCAGTGTACTCCAACCGCAGGTCAGTTTCCAGTTTGTATGATTCCACCCTATTCGACTGTGATTCTCATTTAGATGTAATTTAACAATGCCTACTTTCAGTTCCCTGTTCTGAACTTTTCAATGGCATCGTGGTTTATGAAGAGCTTGGTGTGAGGTGATTCCTGATAGCCTGTATCAACTTGAAATGCTTGAAGAGAATGTGAAAAACATATATATCTAATTTCAAAAACTGAAGCTTAAGGTCTGGCTGGCATTATAATAGTGTCTTATTCTTCCAGATTGTATAGTGATCCCTACAGATCCCTTAAGCTTCTGACATCTGCAAATCTCTTCTAACTGGATCTTCTCTTTCTCCTCCCCATCCCCTTCCCTCTCCGCTTCCCTCTCCCCTTCCCCCTCGTCCTCCTTCCCCCCTCCTCCTCCTTCTCCTCCTCCTCCTCCTTTTGCAAAAGCTGCCTATTCAAGGCTACCTCCAAAGGAATATTTTCTACTTAAGACATAATGGGAATTAAATAATACCCTCAAATAATGAGGATCTATATTCCTCAAGGTTCTTCCCTACACTGTGGAAAATTAGATTATCATTCTTGAACCCCAGGATCTTCTAACCAATGGAAGAAGATAATAGTGCAAAGGAGGATATGCTTCCTTAATAGGTGCTTATTATTGAAAGACCAATAGGGTGCCTGGGTGGCTCAGAGGGTTAAAGCCTCTGTCTTTGGCTCAGGTCATTATCTCAGGGTCCTGGGATTGAGGCCCACCTCGGGCTCTCTGTCAGTGGGGAGCCTGCTTCCCCCTCTTTCTCTGCCTGCCTCTTGGCCTGTTTGTGATCTCTCTGTCAGATAAAATCTTAAAAAAAAAAAAAAAAAGAAAGACCAATAAAGAAAAGGAAATCAGAAACTGCATTTGATGATAATACTCGACATAGGTCCTCTTTCTCTTTTTGGTCTCTCTCTCTATATCACATGCACACACAATTACATTTAAACTAGAATCCACGAAATGGTGCTCATCAGTGCCACCATTATTTAATATTTACTGGACATAGAAGTCAATGCAAGGTGGCAAAATTAAAATCAGAAGCTAAATATTGGAAAAAACCAAGCCGCATTATTGACTGAATCTGATTCTACTGTCTACCTCTAAACTCCTTAAAAAACATTGCAGAAGAGCAGGAAACTGTCAGAAAATCAAAGTATAATTAGAACCAAGGGAAAAAAGCCAACAACTTAAATACAGACAAATAAATACAAATTTCAAGTTCAATGATATTTCTAGAAATAACAAACAAAAAATATAACAGAAGCAGTATTACTATATGTAATAAGGATGGAAATATAACAATAAATTAAAAGGTGGAACATGATATGGGCAGAACTTACATGAAATCTAACATATGTTTGAAGAGTTAAGAAAATAGAGATAGATGTTTAGATAAGGAAATTAATGATTATGTTGACAATTTCCTCACGGACTATTTATCTTCCATGTTAATCTAAATTTAATTTTAAAATTTGAATACTAAAAAAATCACATAAGCATGAGAGAGAGCAGTAAAGAGTGAGATTCATAAAAAAATGTTAATGTAAAATCATGGTTGAAACCCTTCGCTACTAAAAAAGAAATAGACCTGTAACTCAAGTGGGTTATACAGAAGCTAGCAGTAAATTGACATAGATTTATTCTGTGAAATATTGTCATCTCCCATTAGTGAGAAAATATTGGTTATCTTTCTATTTCTTTCCTCATACAAAATAAATATTTAAAAATTATTAATCAAAATAGTTGAAGAAAATATGGATGGCAAGGAGTATGCACAGCATTTTTAGACTGCAAGTCTAGAATCTACACATGCACACACACACACACACACTGCTGATTTTGACAATCTAAACACTTGTATATAGCAAAAAATACTTAAGCAAACCTAAAGTTTATTGGAGCAAAGACATCATTTCAGTATTTCATCCATAGATTAGAGCAGTTATTCTCATCCCTGTGTACATTTCACAAATAAAAACTTCAAACTAAAAGGATTGTGTAAAAAATATTTGCAAGGTGTATGATAAAGACATACAAAACCCCCTTTTATTTCTGGGATTTAGGTTGACTACATCTAGATTCTCACCAGGGAAGATAGCAATCTGATGTTAAATTCAAATCTTATTCACTGCACCATGGGAAATTCCCTCCAATGGTGGTGAAAGGATTTATTTTCTTAAAAAAAAAAGTCACACACATTACATCTATTGGTACAGTGCTCCTTTTTCACCAAGGATAGCCTCATTGAAAATTTACATTTCTAGTATTCCTTTTTCTCTGACTTCCTTAAGCATTTCAAAACTTTGCAGAAAATGATCGAAATAAATGGTAGCTATGAATTCTTGGAGAATGAAAGATACTATCTTTCCCTGTACAAGATATATGTATAAGATTAAATGCTATTAGGGAGGAAAAATTCTTGTAATCTCTCAATAATCACCAGAATGACATGGGTATGGAGTTAAGGGTCTTTATTACTTAACCATTAATATCACAATGGCAATTTCATAGTGGTCAGCACAATCTCTTACCATGTCAAAAGACATTTGTAGTAGTTGAGGACATTTTGACATTTTTCCAAAGAACTTTCCAATTTTCCTGAATCCTTCAGCCAGGTCACCTTGTAGCTACCTCTTCAATTGATTTTAATTTTGGCAAAAACTCTTTGACCTTCCAATTGCAAGTCCATTTACTCCCTCCAGAAGACCCTTAATTCATAAGTCGACATAATATGTCCCTATTAAGTTGAAATAATGCTTCCATCACTTCAACACTGCGAAAAGGTAAGTGAGCCTAGTCAATCAACCGCCAAATCCCATCTGCGAATCATCATTTACATTCCTAACCCTTCCTTCGTGTTGGACGTCATAACAGGTTCAACACTTCTAGGAAAAGCCAGAGTGATATATATTTGATGTGGAAAAGGCAAAATGTATTTTTAAAAAATCAGGAAGATTAAAACAAAAACAAAAACAAAACCCTTGCAAATTTCTCCTGTAAACTGTAGTGATTACCATGAATTCAATAATTTGTCAAGAAGTTTAAGTACGAGATTCTCATTTCTGGCAGTACATTAGAAACACCTGGCAAGGGGCGCCTGGGTGGCTCAGTTGGTTAAGCGACTGCCTTCGGCTCAGGTCATGATCGGAGACCTGGGATCGAGCCCCACATCGGGCTTTCTGCTTGGCGGGAAGCCTGCTTCTCCCTCTCTCACTCCCCCTGCTTGTGTTCCCTCTCTGGCTGTTTCTCCCTGTCAAATAAATAAATACAATCTTTTAGAAACACCTGGCAAGAAAGTTTAAATACTGGCTCTTAGGCTCCACCCAAGACTAAATGAGTCAGAATGTCCAGTACAAGGACTCATATATAGACATCTTTTAAATAAATCATTCCTGGTGATTTTAATGTGTAGTCGTGACTGACAACTGGGAAATTAGATATATTACATAGCTCATCTCTCAATTAAGACAGTTATCCCTGGAGAACGTGGCTTATACCTGCTCCATACTTACGTTTCATATCCAAGTTTAATGTCATCATTCTCTCCACCTCGACAAACACATTTCCATTGGTCGTCACCACATCCAGGTCGTATCCCCAGCGGAAGAGAAGAGCATGATGGAATTGAAGATTCCAATTTTCTTTTAGGAAGCTCTGGGAGGTAATAAATTTGTAGGCATATTATTCTTATGCCCCATCTCACATACCCCACTTTTAACCTGTAAGAAATTTGCATCACTTAATATCACCTCTGTAGGTGGCATTGGGTCCCTAAATGACCACCCCATCTGCCTTATTCCTCAGAAAGGTCCCTCTAAGACTAAGTGTGGCTGGAGAAGAAGTTGATGTTACCTCCATGAAAGGACACGATAGCCTTTTTGGTTTTTGTTCCTTATTTAGTGTCAATTTCAAAAGAGTTTACATCTGAGTAACCATTTACTAATTTTATTTTGTTTTACTTCACTTATTTATTTACTTATTTGACAGAAAGAGGGAGAGACAGAGAGAGCAGGAACACAAGCAGGGGGAGTGAGAGAGGGAGAAGCAGGCTTCCCGCCAAACAGGGAGCCCCATGTAGGGCTGGATCCCAGGACCCTGGGTGTCACCGCCGGGGGCCAGCCTTGGCAGAGATGTGGGTCCCGAACCATGGGATGTCTGGCGGGCAAAATAATGACAGGGACACGGAAATCTGATGCAAGCTGACAGACCCAAGGTCAGTCAGGAGAGACCTATGAAGCCAGCTCAGGCTCAGGCATTGGCTCTCTAGCTCTGGCTTTGGCCCTCTTGCTCTACTTCTCTCTTCTTCTGTCTCTCTTGCTCTGTGTCTGCTTCTCTTTCTATTGCTTTCTTTGCTTCTCTGTTTCTGTCTCTCTTTGCTTCTTGCTTCTCTCCTCGCTTTGCTTCTGTCTCTCTTTTCAGGCTTTCTTGCTCTCTCCTAGCAGGCTCTCTGCCTTTTTCTCTGCCTCTGGCTCTGCCTTTGTCTCTCTTGACTGACAAGGGTCCCAGTCTTTTATTGTTGAAAAGTGAGGAAGTTGGGTGGTGCAGTTAAATCTTTAACTGCTTTTGCACCCACCCTAGAGACAGGATTAGTATTGTTACTGCAGGGTACAGAGTGATTGCTTAAACTCACAGAAGTTGAGACCGTTGAGGCAGAGGGATCAAGGAATAGAAATAAGAGTTACAGAGATATGATTACGGGAGGAGGATTAAATGGAACTATATGTCTTGGATAAGCACACAAGGAACATATTGCCGTGGCCCACAGGGTATGTGGCTTTCTGCATTCTAGGTGGGGAAAGCCCGGAGGGGCTTTAACCCACATTCACAGGTACCTCCACCAAAGTTTCCAGTTGTTTGGGCCTGGCGGGAGGGGCAGATCCTGCACCATCCCCCACACCTGGGATCATCATGACCTGAGCCAAAGGCAGATGCTTAACAACTAAGCCTAATTTTAATATGGATTATTTAACTCTGGATTCTCTTATAAAAATCCCTGTGCACCTATACATATTCGTCCTTAAATCAGTATTTTATGCACCAGTTAGAAGCTCTTGTGTCTGCCCAGGTGTAGACTCTATGGTTTAATCCAATCTTATATGATTAGGTTGGTTGGTATGGGAAAGGCGTCTAGTTTCCTAACTTATAAAGTGCTTCTTATTGATTGTATGGAAGGAAGAGAAGATCTGTTGACCTCAGGTGCTGTCTAGGGTGAAACTTTAATCTTGACACTCAGATGCCATTTCCTTTTTTTTTTTCATCAGCTTTGAAATTGAAATCACTGCTCCTCAGCTAGGACTTATTGCTATATGTTACTTCTCAATAGTTGTGGCACACTGCATCGAAGGCTGACTCAAGTAAAGGCAAATCAATTAAAAAAAAGGTCTTTTTAAAAAAAATCAATGTATTCTTATCAAAATATAAATGGGGGCAGTTTCTTAATGCTTTAAAAGACTAAAGAGTTCACCAAAAGGGAATTTAGAAGATACAATAAAAATTTCCCTAAAAGAAGTTCTATTACTGCCATTAAAATATGCATCATTAATGTTAGTCTTTCTCACAGTGGCCAAAGCAGAGTTCATTCTTCTTTTTATTACAACTTTAGAACTTTGGCATCACACAAGCAAATACAACTTAATGTCCTCATGTTGAGATTTCTAAAAAAAGGGACGTCTAAATAAGTGAAGGGGAATTGTAGTGACGAAACGTTTTCTTGAAACTTGTGAATTACGCTTATTCATATTTTCTCTTATTTTTTGAAGTCTTATAAGTTGGACATTTATTTGGGCTAGATTTCTGTTTTTGTGTCTTGTTAGGAACATATGGCATAGTTTAAGGTACAAGTGTACTTTTTTTTCACACTAGACATCCATTTTTAAATATTCCATTAGTCAAAATAATAAAGTAACACCTACAATGAAGAATATTATTAGTGAACTGAATCAACACTGATTCCTACTGCCTAGGAAGAATCTGGAGCAGTGATATATCCAAAAACAAAAAGTGGGCATGAAATGAAACAGAATTATTTGAATAAACATCTTCATTCAAATGGTGATGTCACAGAGAAATATTCATTTGAAAATCAGAAGTGGTATTACCGTTTGAATAAAATGATAATTATATTTTATGGGTAAAATGGTTTGTACATATGATTTGTAAGGACTTTGTTATTATTAAATTATAAACTACTTTCATTTTCTGGCCTCTTCCTAAAGCATTGCAAATTAATACTTAACTAAAATTTCAGAAGGGAAAAATTTGATCTTATGATTAATAAAATTGTTACCATAAGGGATTCTAATGCCTTCCTCAGTAGTTTGTTTTTTTTTTTTTTTTTTTTAGATTTTTTTATTTGAGAGCGAGTGAGCACCAGTGGGGGTGGGAGAGGGAGGAACAGACTCCTGGCTGAGCAGGGAGCCCGACATGGGACTCAATCCCAGGTTACTGAGGTCATGATCTGAGCTGAAATCAAGAACTGGAGGCTTAACTGACTGAACCAATAGTATTTTAAGAAGAGATTGTGTTTGAGAACCAGTTCTGTCAATAAGGACATCACCATATAAGTACAAAGTCCTACAATAGTTATGGTAATATAAATTTTTAATATCTGACACTCACATACTATTCGAAATAATACATAGTCACAATATTCTGTGGGACAAAATGTCACATTTGGTTTGCAAACATAGTCTATGGCCTTGAAAAGATAGTTGGTTTAACCAGAAAAAAAGTGTGGGTTTATTGAATCCAGGCTCCATAACTCTCTAATCCCATGACCTTGGATTTAATTAACCTTTCACTTTTACTTTGAAATAGGATAAAAATACCTACCTCATAAGCTTGTGGTAAGGAATTTGATAATGCTTAGAAATTATCAGGGAGGAGAAAGGAAAGGCAAGGAGAGGAGAGGAGAGGAGAAGAGAGGAGAGGAGAGGAGAGGGGAGGGGAGGGGAGGGGAGAAA
>PITA01027190.1:0-21351 GCA_004023965.1 Spilogale gracilis | reverse complement strand
ATGCAGGGCTCGATCCCAGGACCCTGAGATCATGACCTGAGCTGAAGGCAGAGGCTTTAACCCACTGAGCCACCCAGATGTCCCACCACCCTTCTTCTTAGTTGATACATTTCATGACCCTAAGATGTCCTCATGAATTGAAGGTCATGCCATGGTTACCAACCTTAGGGAGCAACTATCATGCTCAAAAAGAGAATCATTTAAGAATGCAAAGAGAGGGGGCACATGGGTAGCTCAGGTCATGATCCGGGACACCCAGGATGGAGCCTCACATCAGGCTCCCTGCTGGGCAGGAAGCCTGCTCTCCCCCCCGCCCCCCTGCTTGTGTTCCCTCTCTGGCTGTGTTTCTCTCTGTCAAATAAATAAATGAAATCTTTAAGAAAAAAAAAAAAAGAATGCAAAGAGAAAATAAGAAAGCCACAAACCAGAAATAAAATTGCCTCTAGCAATAAAAAGCCCAAAGTTAAATTTGTTAAAAAATTAGTGAAAAGTTACAAAGAGCAATTTTGTCTTAGTAGCATTATACTTGAAAACCAATCTTGGTGTGGGCAAGTTGAGGGCTGGATAAAGAAAAACAAAAGAAGGGTTAGAGTAAAAGATGTTAATTTACATGCTGTATTTAGAAAGTAGAGTGATATGTCATTAAGAATCTATCGTTCTCACATTCAGAACAAAGATAGAAAAATAAATAGTATTCAACTGTATAGTGTCACGATTAGTTGGTTACCGTCAAAACCCATTATTTTATTTATTTGTTTGTTTGTTTGTTTGTTTTGGAGCTCCAAACATGAGGTCTGGACTAGATAAGCTTTTAAATGTTTCCACCTTCAATGTTTTTATAAATTCTGGATTACGGCCACTCCCACACTAACATCCTCTCTTCACAGAATGAATACCTCCTGCAGGAAGATGCAGGTTCACAGAGGGATAGAAACTGCTTCAAAATATTCAGATAGGAAGAAAGGAATGATATCAACAAAAATTAGGTCCAGGTAAATGAGATCAGAGCCACCCTCCCTACCTAAGAGGTCATGAAAAATCTTTTCTTTCAACCTTGAAGTCCTCTTACCCTAAGAGTTCAAAACTCATATACTGCTTTCCCCCAAGGTTTTTTCCTTGCATTTCCAGTGAGAGACATCAGCCATCCTTTGCAAGATCTGATTGTTTCCAACCTTCACATCCAACCATTAAAGACAAGTTTTCTCAACCTCACTTACTGCCATTTTGAGCCAAACAATTCTCTGTTGTGGGGAGAGCGGTGAGGTGCCTATGTTTTGTGGGATGTTTGGCAGCATCTCTAGCTTCTACTCACTAGATTCCAGTAACAACACCCTCTCCATCCTCTCCAGTTGTGACAACTCAGAAACATTGCCAAATGTCCCCTGGGGAGGCAGAATTGTCTCCACTGGAGAACCATTGATCTAAGACATGAAGGTCCAATGGATTCCACTTCCTTGCTTGAATGAAATGTCAGCCTGGGCATCATGCCCTCTGACCACTGCTCATCAAAGTAGTTTATACATAACAATATTTGCCAGTGATATAAATCCCCATCCATACAATTAAGGGAGGCATGGTTTATTTGTGTATTAGCATATCCAGCTGCTTGTTTGCCTTTGCTTGATATTCTAGTCCAAGTATAGCAGTTCAGCATAAATAATACCCAGTCAGCTGAAGGCTGAACAATATTGTAAATATCCAAGTCCTAAACTACTGTGGTTTTTTTTCAAGTATACTCCATACAAACCACTCTTAGCTTGAAAAGGATGGGAAAACTCAACCCCAATGCCATTACTTAAATAGGCCCATTAAAAGTAAGCCGTGAGTGAAATGCAGCTTTATTAAACAGATGACATTACATCAGGAATGATGAATCATAAAGTTTCTTTTCAGTATTACAATAGTATACGACCTTTTAAACTTTAATCATTCACCTCATATTCTGAACGACCGTCAGGTGTGCAGGCTTCTTGCTGATTACATTAACATGAGGCAGCTGGGGAGCTGTTGGCATCAAGTCTCGATAGGCTTTTACTAGCGTGGCTCAGCGACACACAGCCAGAGCTAGGGCAGCCCCAGGCCTGTCTGGAAAGGGAGGTATAGCCTCTCCCTGACTGCCAGGGTCCAGTAGGGACAGGGGAAGAATTTTCTACTCTTGCATATCATGTGCTCCCAGCTCCTGGAAGAGTATCTGGCACATAGGAGGGACTCTACCAGTGTTGATTAAACAAATCTCAAAGTTCAAGATATTGGAATAATCTGTTACAGCTGGACAGGGATTCCAGTTTACAAAGAACATAATTCAGTCTTCACAGGGCCCTGGTGAAGAAGGCCCGAGATAGTCAATGGTACAGCTAGACTACAAGTTTGCGTTCTTTCCGCAATTTTCTACAGTGCATGCAGGACGATGTTGTTCTTTTGTTAACAACACAGGCTCGACTTCCATCTCATCACTTCTACTCAGTTAATATTCCCGTTCACAAGGCACTTAAGCTCCCCAAGGCCTGGGGTCCTCATAGGTCGATGGTGAGGACCATTTGAGATGATGCATGTGGAAAGCTTGCTATGATGGATGGGATGTGGTGAGTGCCCAACAACTGTTATTTATGATTATTAACATCTTCGTAAAAATATCCTATGGGGGAACAGAAAACTGCATCACAGAATCCTTATGGGAAAAGCAGGATTTGAAATCACAGGGGCTTCCCTATCACCCTTAAACCTTGACTGAGCACTAATTCGCCTCCTCTTTCCTTTCTCTTTGACTCATATCTAGTTGTTAGGACACAGAGAAAAAGATAACTTTTCCCTTGTTCCTGCAACCTGACCCCAAAACTATCTCCAGGCTCTTGAGAAGTTCCATATCCTGATGTCACTGTGTCAGTGATAATCTAAGTAATATGTAAGTGATTTTTATTGTAGTTCTCCTACCTCTGATCATCTTATTAATAATTTCAATGGTACATAAACATAAAGAGGTTCAAGGAAAACTTAAGTAAATTTTATGTGATAATTTCAAAACAGATTAATTTAAAAAAGGAAATTTTAAATAAATCTTGAATCTTTGGATGGTGGTTATGTAAGAAAACTATCATAACTTTTCCTCACAATGTTCAAGGATCTCTCTTCAGGGACAACAGATGAATTCAGGAGCCATCATTATTTTGTTCTAAGAGAATATATACAGTGTTCCTCATGAAACTCCAAAATTCAGAGTTTGTGTATCATTAGGATGCTTTTCGTTATAATTTCGGAAACACCAGCTAAAGCAACATAAATGAGAAATAGAGCCAGGAGATATGGTGGTATTGGGGTTTATTAGCTTCACAATGACTGTCAGCAAGACTTGGGTTTTTTTCATCTTTCATTTGCTATTTTTGGGGTATCACCTTGGTCCTCCCAAAAGACTATGGCATCTCCTCAACATTGTTATGTCCAGAGGTAGAGAAGAAAGGGAGTATTTCCTCTCAGAGGCCTCTTTTGTTAATAACAAATAAACTCTCCCCATAACCACCTCCCATAATATTTTTCTTATCCCATTGGCTACATCTAGGCTCTATAACTACTCCCAAACTAATTATTGCCAGAGAGAATGCAATTACCTTGATTGACTTAAAGCAATTATGATTCACCTCCTTGAACTTGGGGAGTCCCTGCCTTTTTATGCATGTGTTCATTCAATACCTGAACAAAACAGAGGTTCTGTTTGTAAGGAAGAACGTGCTTAGGAATGGTTCTTGGGTAGGCAAGCAACTGTCAGCTATTAACCTATCACCATACCTTAGTTCAGTGATTCCTAAACTTGTCACCATATCAAAATCACCTTTTCAACATTCTGGTCACATGCTGGATTATGGATATCAGAATAATGGGTGTAAGACACAGAAATCAGTGTTTTTTTTGAGGCTTCCCAGGTGATTCTGAGGCACAGAGAAGTTTGTAGGTGACTTCCCTAGCTATTAGCTCAATGTGAACCATGCTAGCAGAGGTCTATCGAGATATTTCCCTACTGGTCTGTAGGGATCCTGTAGGTCCCATTCGGTTTCATTGAGCACATATAAAAACGTCCTATGGTATAGTGTTGACTCAAACAGAACCTGAAATATAACAGGATACCACCACAGAACCTGCACAATCGTCAAAATCTCAATGGCAACTAAACGTTTCTGAATATTCACTTAGCGAAATATTTTAAAATACTGAGTGTTTCATCATTTGATGACTTTTTAAGCCATTTATTATTTCCAAATGATGATTAAAATGGGCTGAGCTAGGTCTGTACCTCAAATTACACCATGGGGTTATAGAATCATAAAAGTCATCTAGTACAGCCCCTGAGATGTTGGCTTCACAAATGCAAGGATTTTTATGCGTTTTTTTCCCCACTACTTTGTCCCTGTGCCCAGAAGAATGTCTCTTCTGCCATGCCCAGACTTCTATCATACTTTTTTTTTTTCTAGTTTTTTAAGTTAATCACTCTACGGCTTAATTTACTCATCTGTTGTATGGGAGACATTAATACTGTATATGCTTCATAGGAGAGAGAATAACTGCATCTTGAAAATGCAGAATTGAGATCCATTTCTACCATCAACCAGCTGAACAACAGAGCAGGAGGGGAGAATGTCACTTGGTCTCCCTGAGCTACTGTAGGAAGAGAGATGCTCCTTGGTACATATAGACTCTATGAGATGCCAATCTGTTGGCGTATGTGAAAGTGTCCTGCCAAACATACATTCCTAAACAGATATGAATTACAATTTGAATGGGATAAAGTTAAATGTTCAACTGATGCAAGGCAATATTCAGAGCGCCTTCCCTCCAACATGTGCTTTTCTCTTTCTCCCTCCTCCTCTGTCGCTCTCAAAATGTTAATATGGGTCTCCTCTATAAATAACGATAGTGGCATACTGACATCCAGATTTAAACGCTGCAGCACAGCACCCTGTACAAGAAGGCTGACACAGAGCTTCTATTTTTATATGTTTAGTGATATATCCAAGTGTCACTCAACAACAACAGGAAAGGAGCGGCTGTGCCACTCTCACTCACTCATATCTTCACCCCTCTTCCGCCTCCTCCTCAGACACATCCCTGACAAGCGCCGCGTGGCTCCACCTGCTCACCACCTGTCAATATTTTGGTTGAAAAAAAAAAAAGATTTGGCACATGATTCTTAATTTTCATTAGAAAAAATGTGGATGTTCTGAGCAGCAATCTCTGCTCGGCACTTAGACTGCAAGGGCTACAGGGGTTCCATGGGTATCCTCTCTTGAAATGCTCTCAGTATTAAAGTATCTCTGCAGAGACAATTCCAGACCCTCTGAGATGAGAACCAAAATATATTCCAGCACTTGATGGAGAGCACTGGGAAAATGCAAGGAAATACCTTGGACTCAATGATTAGAACTTCGGTTAAAACACTGAACTAAGGCTCCCACCTCAGGCAAAGTTGACCCTATGGTTTTATATTTTATGTGAGCAACCTGAGGCCATAGCCCTTCCTCTTTTGTCACTCTCCTTCCAGAGGCTGAGTTGAGGCATGCCATCAAGAACAGTTAGGGGTCAGGCTTTCTCTACTGAAAATCCATGTGGCCCACGACTCTCAAAGCACCTGAGGATGCATCACATGCAAGAAGATCACACTTCACTCAGCAGACAAGAGACATCCAAACCTAGCGGTGGTTCTCCTGGCGGGTAGGGGAAGAAGTGAATCCATACATCAGTAATTCATTGTGTGGTTTTTATTAAATATGCCATATGAGACTTGCAGGTCTGTGTGTCTTGTAAATTTGATTGAGGGAGCTAGCCTTCTTTGAAACCAGACTATCCTGGGTTCAAATTCTGACTGTAACTTCCTGGCTTTTTTATTTTGAGCATGTCATTTTATTCCTCATTTCAGTTTCCTCATCTGTAAAATAGGTTTGACAATGCATAGGTTAGAGGATTGGTCCGAGGATAATACAAAAGTATATTTACACAATACTTACACAGTGGCTGGTTTATAGTAAGTTACAGCTCATACTTATTAATCCCTAATGCATATTAAATACTGTTTCAAGTATTTTCTCAGGTACCTCCAATTGTATTTGTAGTTTAAATCACTTCTTTGTTTCTGAAACTTTACTTCTATAATTGGATAATACCCAAGCTAAAAATATCAAATTCAGGACTGTTTTGTATTTGTTGTTCCAGGATATGAGCCTTAAAGAAAGGCACTGGCTTACAGAAAGATAAAAGAAAAAAAAAAAAGCTATCATTGAAAATCTAGTGCAAGAATTTTGGGTAGAGCGGGCTCTATGAACCACAGATGGAAAGATCTGACTGAGGTTGGAGGAAAGCTGCACTAGAGAGGAAGGCAGAGTCCTGAGTAGAGCAATCTACCTCTCACTCTCTGGGGAGTCCCTATGCCCTGGGTGACTCAGGACTGGGACTTGGTGCTTGGGACTTGTAGAAAGGTGGCCCAGAGTGGCACTCCAGCTGTCTTCAAAAATTATCTCCCACCCTGGGATCAGAGCACTCATCTAGCTTCGGCTGGAGCTTGTGATGGTGGAGGTGGGAGCTGGGACGGGTTGAAGGGCTCTGGCACTGACGACTACGCCAGCAACAGCCTTAGCAGGTGCGTGATGTTGGTCTGAAGGGGAAACCCCCGCTTCACCTTCTCATCCCAATAAGACTTGGATATTTGAAGGCCTTCTCACGCTGTGTTCACTCAACCAGAGACTACCAAAGTCAATAACAAAGATTATAAATGCTCCAACAAGGATGGGGAAAAGCTTTCCTTTCTCCAACTTCCAACTGGGCTGCCATAAGCAAAGAGAGGGTAATTAATGTATGTATCTAGAACTTTATAATCTGGCAGTAAGTGATTTGAATTTGTTATTTAATTTTTATATTTTCATGTTGGTATTGTCTTGATTTTATAGATGGGGATATTGCATTTTAAGGACATGAAATAACATAGGGCAACTGAGTGGCTCTGTCAGTGAAGCATCTGACTCTTGACCTCAGCTCAGGTCTTGATCTCAAGGTCCTGAGTTTGAGCTCAGCATTGGGCTCCATGCTGGCCGTAGAGCCTACTTAAACAAAGAAACAAACAAACAAAAAACACAAAGTAACTTGACTGAAACCACAGGAGTGGTTTCAAAAAGATTGTGGCTTCAAAACCACAAAAGAGTGGTTTCAAAAAGATGTCTGTCTGACTCTAAAACTCTTTTTAGGAAACAACTCTCACCATAATTAGTGTGAAGAATAGTATCCTGTTATTTAAGAATTTCTAATTTGCCTCTACTTTCAATTGGGTCATGTTTAGCCTTTTTAGTTTTAGATTCAATGTTTGCCGCCATATCTATAAAATCTTATTTACCATTAACTTCACCACAAAAAAAAAAAAAGAGTACTTGTGAAAATAATCACAGATGTCAGGGCAGCACAGAGTACCGGTAGGTACTCAAAAACACTCACTGAATTGTATTTGAGACAATTGGAACTACAAAAAAAATTAATAATGGTGAGAACTGAAGAGACCTAAGAAGGTTCCAACAATAGTTGGTACCATATCTCACAAAAGAACTCAACCTTTCAGAGTCATCAATGGGTTTAGAGGTGTTCCATGAAAGCACATGTGTATAAAAAGCCCTGAGAAGGGAGCATACAGCTTACTAGAGTGTATCTCCAATGATAGAGGGCTCACAGACCCCTAACTCCTAAGACACTTTTCTCATTTTCCAAAAGCTCAAACTACTGAAAGAAAAAAGTAGGGCCCTCTTGCTTTGCCAGTATATCAGAACACTGCCCTCTGCATCTAGGAGGTCCCAGCACATGGACATTAGGAATCTTCATCTTCCTTGCAAGAATAAACACCAATGTGCCTACTGATGCATGAGCAGCAGTGGTTGCTTCTTCCTACTGGCCATGAATTTCAGTCTCCCAGGGATTCACGGCCAAATGTCCTTCCACCGAAAAGACAGAGGTCTTTGGAACAAAAAGGATTACAAAGCATGAAAGCTTTCAGCAGAAAAAGGGAACTGGAAAAGTGCCAACTTGCAAGAAGACGTGAAAGTGTGAAAACCTTTGATCAGTACTTCATTAGGGGATTGAAGAAGAAAGGACATGGAAGCTGATGGAAAATCAAGCAGTGTAGCAGAATTCTAAGTTTTAAATTCTCACCTCAAAAGATTTACTTATTTGTTGAATTTTTTTTTTCAATCTCTTATTTGTGGGGACGCCTGGGTGGCTCAGCTGATTCAGCATCACCCTTCAGCTCAGGTCATGATCCCAGAGTCCCAGGATTAAGTCCCACATAGGGCTCCTTGCTCAGCAGGGAGCCTGCTTCTCCCTCTGCCTGCCACTATCCCCTGATTATGCTTTCTCTCTCTTTCTCGGACAAATAAATAAATTAAATCTTAAACAAAAAAAAAATCTCTTGTGTTTGGACTTTGTTCAGCTAACTAATTTTCTGATAACCTTACGGGTTGACCAGTGCTGCAAAAGAGTAGGACCAGGGGAACTCAGAGCATTCGGCCCTAGAATGTGTGAGTGCACTGTGACAAAGTATGGCTTTGTGGTGACGACAAGGGAATGAGAGGATGTGGAGGTAAAGGGACAATATTTAGGGGCAGAAAATTCATGGATATCAAATCACTACTCAGAAATCCCCTTGTAGGAAGACAGTGAACTTGAATATCCCAAATCCTTGGATTAGATGCTAAACCAGCTTTGACCTTATAACCCACAAGGGATTAGCTAATTTCTACCATAATATGTGAGCTTCTAGTCAGTTTCTGGCAAAATGAAAGACTCAGTGAGTCAGACCAACTCCAATAAGTGATAAATTATAGAAAATTCTGAGTAATAATATAATTTATGGAAAACTGAAACTTACTGCATTTGAATACATGTACTATTAGGATAACTTGCTAAAGGAATGTTAGGGTATTTTGTTCCTAAAAATACATTCTTAGATTTTTGTTAAAAGACAATATTCAGTTATAATTAAGGCTGTGATTAAACACTATGTCTGTCTGAAAAATAAGAATGAGTCTCCTAAACAGATTGTAAAAGCCCCCAAATAATCCCCTTCATGCTCTCACTTTTATAAAGCCCTTTCTCCCCCATAAATATAGAGAAAATAAACCTCTACAGAACCAGTTTTTAGGATGCCTCTATTCCTCAACTCATATACTTAGCATGGAAAATGTTTCTTTGTTCTAGGAGGATTTTTTAAAACAATGAATGCTGTTGGGCTTGTCCCACTTTCCATAAAATAGATCCCCCCAATTTCTCTTATGCCTCCCATTTTGCCAACCACTTTCCCCTCCCTTCTTTTCATAGAGCTTATTTTCTCAAGCTGTTCTCAGTTAGGCAGTGTGTGCAAAGAGCACTGATGTTCCCACATTAGAAGCCTCTCATGATTACACCCAGTCTCTTTCATGCTAGAACTACATATTGATCAATCCAAGAGAGCAAAGATGAGGCAGCCCCAGCGTAGTGAAGTCATGTGAATCGCTGTCACAGCAGAAACTATGCTGGTAGAGGCCTCTGGGTAGAAAAAAGATCGTAGGGTTGGGAAGGGGAGGAAAGCACAAAGAAAAAGACAAGAATGTATGAGATGAACTTAAAAAAAAAAAAGATGGGCAAGAAGAAAGCAGTGAGTAATTAGAGAGAACTTGGTGGTGTGCACTGTTTCAGTCCCTGCTGAAAATGCCCTCCAGTGGCCACAAGTGGGTCATAAGTGTAATGAGCCGGGTAGCCCAACATCTGGACTCCTTAGTCCAGCCTCCGGTCTCCACCTGGGCACAACAACCTGAGAGTTTCTGAGCTGAGAGGTAAATGAATGTTTTTATTTGGTTTTTGTCTCCTCCATCAGACATAGCCACAGATATCCCTCTATGGGAAGAGCCCACCTTTCCTGATGAACCAAAGTAACCAGAGGCAGCCACAGTCCAGACTGGGTTCCTTGACATTCCTCTAGGCATGGATTTAAGAAGAAACTTGCTCTAGCCCCTGCCCAACCTCATAACTTACAAGCTTCTAATTAGCAACCACCCCAGGGCTTTGAACTTCTAGAGATGCAGATAATTTTCATTTCTAATAATTTAGCTCTTCTGACAATAATCAGCATTTTTATAAAGACTATTTGGGTTCAAGGAAACTGGGAGAGATTGATGCACAGTTCACCCAAACCATGGCCACTGCTCGTGAAACTTCCCAGAGCACTTCTGATCCTGGCGATGGCTTAGTATGGTCATTATCAAACACACATATGGCAACCACATTTTCTAAACCTCAAACAGGGACATACTCATCTAACAATAGGAAAGGAGATTTGATAATGAGCAATGGTACTCATCTTACTCATGCTTCTTAAAGCATTAACCCCTCTTTACTATTCTCTCCAGGACTTTTTGTTAACAAGTCCTAGATTGAGACTAATTTACCCTCTATATATCCCATTTTCCTTATCCTCAAGCTTTACTCTTTTTTTTTTCTCCAGCTTTACCCTTCATCTTGGCACCTTAGAGATAGCATTAATCTATGAAAGTTGAGTACAAGAAAGTGTAAATGCGATTTAATCACTATTATATCATTGTTCCAAACACTATGCCAAGTGGTACTCCATCAAGACAGGATAATGTGGCAAGGCACGTAACATGAGATTTGACATCAAAGAACATGAGTATATGGGCAGGCTCTGACATTTGCTAGTTATTAACATTTCTGATGCTTAATTTTCCATCCATAAAATCAGAAAAATAACAATACCTACTTCTGGAGGTTGTAGAAATGGAAAGGTATAAGGTGTGATAGATAAAGCCTTAAAATGAGAAAAACTCACTAATACAGGTGAATTTAGCAGGCCAACACAAGAGATCATTTTAGGCAAAAAGCCTTTGCCAGGGCCTACCAAATCATACCAGTAGGTACATGCTTATCTGCCCCTTTAGCAGGTAGTTCCTACGGAAGCACACAGGACACATCACACACCACAAAAACACACATCACAACTAGAGCTCATTGACTTAAGCAGGTTACTTTTTTAAATCAATTATCCAGGAGTTATGGAAAAATTAGATATATGTTTTTGTCTTGTACTTATGCTTCCTGACTTGCCACAGACCATCTTCAGCAAAACTAAGATGAATGGCTGAGCAAAAATTCTCATCTGTTCACTCCTCCACTGTATGAGTCCTTTCACTGTGTGTGTGTGTGAGTGTGAGTGTGAGTGTGTGTGTGTGTGTGTGTGTGTGTGTATACCCCTCCACCCGAGGCAGGTTATACCTGCTTAGCTGTCCCAAGAGGAAGAGTTGTGTGCTTTGCGGATAAAATACCCTGTTGGCAGGGACTGCAAGGGAATCCCGGTTTTCTTTGCACGGCTTCCCAATAAAAGATACGGGGGAGCAGTGTGGTCCCCGAATAACCAGAACAAAGTAGATACTATTCCCTCTTTTACTCTGAAACACACACACACACACACACGCACACACACACACACACACACACGCACACACACACGCACACACACGGGCTATCTTAAAATGTCCCAAATGACTGTGAGGGGAGCTCAGCCACCTTCTGCTGACACCTGGCCCCACCTGCTCACCTGAGGCTCAGCACCAGCCTACTGCTTCTGCTCCTGCACATTTGACAGGCACTGCCCAACACCCAGCTGAGAGAGAGGTCACCTGGCCAGGGACCCAGGTGCATCACGCCACTGTGTATTTTCTGTCCATTGAAATTTTAAGTCATTGGAAAGCAGACCTGTGTTTCTTTTCTACCCCTTCCCATCTATATCCAAACCAGAGATTTGATATTTATTACATAAATTACAAGTAAATGAAAAATTATGACAAAGCCTCAGGTCTCATGTATTTCGGGTAAGGATGAGTTATGTTAATTTGGGGACCCATCATGTTCAGCTTTCCTGAATGTGTGCAGAAACACAGGTTCTATCGGCAATATAAATGGGGGATTTGTTGCTAAGGAGGGCTTTGCCACAAAAAGAAATAATTTGACTATTTTTGACAGCATCCACCACTGGACTATGGTGCAGCTGAAGCACTGGGATTTTTACAGAAGATCGCTCCACGTCAGAAAAGAAGGTATTCTTCTCTGCAATAGAACGTCCCGATTTCTTGCTCCACGTTGATCAGAGAATTTCTCTACTGCAAACTCCTAGCTTAGAAATGAGTTTTCCTCTTGCCAGTCTGGATTATGATAGATATCTGCCCTAGCCCCGTGTCTTATTAGCCTGCCTGCTGACAGGAAAAGACTCAGCAAGTTGGTAATGTGGGAGATCTCTTCCTGATATTTGGCACAATCGGATTTTATCTCTAGTTGTCTTTATTTATTCTCCACCGTTAGATTTTGGCTCTCTTGGATTCAAATGACATCTTTAAGGGGAGAAACAAAGAATCTGCGATTGTTCCCCAGCAATGTGCAAATCGGCACTTAATTGAGAATTAATGGTGTGCTAACTGTTCACTGCAGCCATTCCCACTGCAAATAGCACTGGGATTGCTTGCACTTTTGACTTTGACATGCTTTTTATAGGGGTACATGAGTAATTTGATCTGTAAAAGGGAGAGAAGATTCCACCTCCTGAAGGAAAAGTACTAATTAGCAGCAAAATCTAACTGCTTTTCTCCGGCAGGGTCTCCTCTCCCTATGTTGGGCTTAATACGAACGCCTGCCATGCTGAGTTTCTACATTGGATTGTCCAATACAGCCTGTTTAATGTTCATTTCCTTTAGCAGAGTTGATATTCAATTAGCTACACCAGTGAAGGGATGCATTAGCACACATAATAATCTCTTAACTTTGTACAGAGCTTTAGAGTTTACAAAGCACTTTCACATTTATTCCTCAGACTTAATTGTCATATTTAGACACAGTTCCAAGCCCCATTTTACAGATGGGGAAATTTGAGTTCAAAGACATTAAAGGTGCATCCAAGGTCACATAAAATAAGAAGTGAAGAGGATAAAGCATCCGCATTCCATAGTTTTTCATCGATTCCTTTTTTTTCTACTATGCCAAGAAAAGAGTATGGTTGATGCTATCACCCTAGGGACACAACACCATTTTTTTTTTACTTTAAATTTATTTTATTTTTTCAGTGTTCCAAGATTCATTGCCCATGCCCTACACCCAGTGCTCCATGCAATAGGTGTCCTTAGTACCCACCACCAGGCTCTCTCATCCCCTCCCCACTCCCTCCAAGTCCCTCAGTTTGTTTCTGTGTCCAAAATCTCTCATGTTTCCTTTCTCTCCCTGAATTACCTTACTTCCCATTTCCTTTCCTTCTCCTACTGTCCTCTATATTACCCCTTATACACCACAAGTAAGTGAAACCATGTGATATTTGACTTTTTCTATTTGGCTTATTTCACTCAGCATAATCTCTTCCAACCCAGTCCATGTTGCTACAAAAGTTGGACATTTATCCTTTCTGATGGAGGCGTAGTACTCCATTGTGTATATGTACCACATCTTCTTTATCCATTCATCTGTTGAAGGGCAACTTGGCTCTTTCCACAGTTTGGCGATTGTGGCCATTTCTGCTATGAACACTGGGGTACATATGGCCCTTCTTTTCACTACATCTGTATCTTTGGGGCAAATGCCCAGTAGTGTAATTGCAGGGTCATAGGGTAGTTCTATTTTTAATTTTTTTTAAGGAATCTCCACACTGTTTTCCAAAGCGGCTGCACCAACTTGCATTCCCACCAACAGTGTAAGAGGGTTCCCCTTTCTCCACAGCCTCTCCAACACTTGTTGTTTCCTGACTTGTTAATTTTGGCCATTCTGACTGGTGTAAGGTGGTATCTCAGTGTGGTTTTGACTTGAATTTCCCTGATAGCTAGTGACACTGAACATTTTTTCATGTGTCTGTTAGCCATTTGTATGTGTTCTATGGAGAAGTGCCTCTTCATGTCTCTTGCCCAGTTTTTGATGTGTTCATCTTCTTTTTGGACATTGAGTTTGAGTAGTTCTTTATGGATCTTGGATATCAACCCTTTGTCTGTAGTGTCATTTGCAAATATCCTCTCCCATTCCATGGGTTGCCTCTTTGTTTTGTTGACTGTTTCCTTAGCTGTACAGAAGCTTTTAATTTTGATGAAGACCCAAAAGTTCATTTTTGCTTTTGTCTCCTTTGCCTTTGGAGACGTGTCTTGAAAGAAGTTGCTCACAACACCATTTTTATTCCCACATTCATATCAATCATTTGTTCATTTTTTTCAACATAAAGTTTTAGTAGACAAAAATATGTACATAATACTTGCTAAATGTTCTTGGAGAAAATGAAAAAAAAATACGAGGTGAGATTCCCCAAAATTCTTGAGCACATGACAAATATACATATTAGATGCTGATGTTAACATTAGGCAAAAACTGAATCCTTGAGTATAGGAACTATCTCCAGTTCATCATTGTATGCTTCTGCAGTGCCTAACACAGTACAGGATCTAGCAGAAAATACGTGGTGTGTAAATACTTGTGGCAGCAGGGAGGGAGGTTTGGATTTTAATGTAATGATATCTTTTTTTTTTTTTTTGCTGATTTTATTGGACAGAAGAGTCTAAGCCTGAATTTTGCATTTCTGGCTTCCCTGATTTTTGAAAGCATAATCTGAGCAAACGTAGAAGCCTTTCTGCTTTTCCTGTCTATAGAGAGAAGAAACCACATTCATCCAAATGAAAACTTCTGATTTGGGAGTTTCTTCCTAGGGGTGCTAGGACAGCTTGGAGAGGAAATAGTGTCTATATCTATCTATGACCTTTTCCCTATCTCCATGGTGTGATTTCCAATGATCTCTTATCTTAGATCACTGACTTTAGGGAAAATCAGGAAAATAGTCTTCATACCCCAGAAATGCCTTCTTGGGGATTTAGACAAACCTCAGGAACAAAAGTGCAATCAAGTGAATCTGAGAACTTCGGTGCCCTCACTGGAAAGCCTGAGACCCTGGGTCATATTCTGATCTGTGACAAAAATATCCTTCCCAAGATTCTTCTTGAATGGGATCGAGGGACTGGGAAGAGAAGGGGCCTCAGCCTCCTGCTATGAAGATGAGATGTGAGATCTCCAGCTGTGCCAATCCACATTAGCACCCAGTGGGGGTGGAGGGCGGGCAGCAAACCTTTGGAAGACTTTGGCTCACAGCCCAGCCTAAGAAGTCCCCTGAGATGGTCTTTAATAAACCTCCTGGGAAGGGCTGGAAAAGTTAATTAGGATGTAGAAAGGTAGTTTGACTATTTCAAAGCAGAAGCAGTTGGAGAGTATTAAATATTTTTTTAATCCATTTGTTTTACCAAGAGGGGTGGATTTCCTGTTCATGGGGTTTTTACCATAAAAGCCATAGTTAATATTACAGCATGTGATCACTGAGAGAGGTTGAGACATTCAGAGCATTACTGTTTCACATGGCATGGCTTGTAGTTTCTAGATCTATGCTGTCTCTTTGGAGAGCTCTTAACACATGTGACTATTGAGCATGAAATGCAAAAGTAAATCTTTAATATTATTTACTGCAAATTAATTTGTATCTAAACAATCCAAAAATTTATATCTACATAGCTAAGGAAATCTACTTTTTCAACTGTAATGTACTAATCCTGAATATTAATCAAGTATTTTTGATGAATACATAATGTCTGGGGTCCAAATGTGCTGTAAGTATAAAATACACACCAGATTTCAGAGACTTAGTCCAGAAAAAAAAAAGAAAACTGTCTCACTAATTGTTTATATTGATTAAACACTGAAGTATTATTCTGGATATATTATGTTAAATAAATTATATTATTCAAAGTAATTTTGTTTGTTTGTTTTTAAACTTTTTTAAAATGTAGCTACAGGAAACTTCTAAATTATATATTTAGCTTACATGTTTTTACTGGATCATATTTTTCGAGTGAAGCACTGTTCTGTGTTAAATTGTGTCCCCACCTCAATTCATACTTTGAAGTTCTAAAATACAATATGTGAGAATGTGACTAGATTTGTAGATAAGGCCTTAAAGAGGTAATAAAGATTAAATGAGATCATTGAGGTGGTCCTAATCCAATATGACTGATGTCCTTATAAAAGAGATTAGGTCATAGACACACACAGAGGAAAGACCACGTAGAAACACGTAGAGAAAACGGCCATCTATAAACTAAAGGGAGAGACCTTCAGAAGAAACCAAACTTGCACCTTGGAATGGGGTTGAGGGAGAAATGACTATGGAGAAAGCATATAGAAGAAGGTGTAACAAAGGAACCTGACCTAACCTGGATCGTCAGGGAAGTCTGAACTGAGACCTGAGAGAAGTTTGAGTGAACTTTAGTGGAATGGAACAAAGGAATAATAAAGAACATCATGTGCAAAAGTCTTGTGATGGAAAGAAGCCCAAGACCCTTCAGTGATGTGAAATGAAGATGGAGTAGTCTCCAGGGTACAGACTTTGGAAGTTCCAGTAAGTCGGTTGGGGATTTTGGTCTTTGTCTTAAGATAGAGCATTTTAAACAGGGTGTTATTTGATCTTACCTGTATTTGGAAATAAACATTTTGGCTTCTGGTAGAAAATTAATACAAAGGGGTCAAGGGGTTATGAAGGTAGTTGATTTAGGAAACTAATGCAGTAATTAGGGGACAGAAGATGGTAGTCAAGAGACTGGGATTAAGGATGAAGAGAGATGGATAGATTTTAGTCTTTTATTATAGGGCTTCTCATACTTTAATATACATAAAAAATCATCTGGAAATCTTGCCAAATATAGATCCTGATTTGGTAGGTCTGCAGCAGGCCTAGAATTCTTTTATTCTAACAAGACTCACACAAAAGTGACTCTGGTCCTCAGAATCCACTGGACTTGGTGACATGATACAAGGGGAGAAGTGAGGTTTCTAGGGGAAAGTTGACTTTAAAGAGATTTTGAGACTTCCAAGAGGAGATGCCAAGTAGGAAGCTATATGAATAGGATCTATATGAAGGGAAGTTATTGCCTGGAGACATAAATTTGTGAAACAGTTGCATATAGTTGAAGCTATGGTAATTTCATATACCTGAAGAGGAGGATGTCATCACCTAATGAACAATGAAGAGTAAACAGCGATGAAGGCCTAGAAACAAACCTTGAGAAGGCAAGGTTTGCAGGAAGGCAAAAAGGAAGTCAAAGTAGAAGAAAACCCCAATAGTCTTGTGTGATAGAGTAGGAGGAGATATTTCAGGAAGCATTGATCAAGAATTAAATGCTGCTGGTGGATAGAATAATATTAAAACCAAGATGTTCTAGTTGTTTGTTTCCTCCTCAACTGCTTATTGCCACTAGAGTTGAATGCCATCCTTTTTGTATAGTTTCCTTTTGTCCTCTTTCCTCAGTTTGGATCATTATCATGCATTTTCCCCACCACCATCTTTAGGTAGAGTAACTTAATGAGCTTGGAAGCCAAGTATTGAAAATTGAAGAATGTAAGAGGGAAGAAACTTAGAACTCTAAATCACTGCTTGGGGAAGAGTCAGTCAGAAATATCAGTTAGATAACAGCTAGCATTATTGTAACTGATACATGGAAGAATGTGTGCAATCCTCAATTGCCAGATTACAACTCAAATTATATATGTATTTTCCAGTACCAGGACTACAAGACATAGGTGAACCAAGTTTTTGTGTAGTAGCCTGGTTAAGAATTAAATTCATGTTTTAAGCCCCCTTTAAGTTAATATTTCATTGATTATATATTCTGAGTTTCAAATAACTAGTTTAGAATGAACTTTTGGAACCACGGCTATTTCTAAGCTGGGAACTACTTACATAGCAAAGGATTTATTGCTGAATGATGCATTTGATATGCCTGTGATAACTGCTAAACTATCCAGACATGGTTCATTTATTCCAGTCAACATAATGTCTGAAATGGATTGAAGAAATTGGATCAATAGACCATCGATCAATAACCATCGATCTGCAGTGGTCACTCTGGACAGTTGTGGAAAATCAACCCATCCAGTTGTCTAAAAATATAACATTGGCAAACAAATTATTTTATCAGTCATCTTTGTTTTTAGTGGATAATGGCATGGTTTCAATTTAAAAATGGGATATGGTTCACTAAACTTATGGTGACCAATCTCTAAAAATTGAGAGATATATTGTATCACAAAGCTGATAGGTTATAGGAATTCAATTACATACATGTTTTTTAACTAAAAAATTGATGTAGATAACTTTGTTTAAAACAATAATAGTAATTATGGCAACATCATAAGGGGTGAGAAGGAGGAATTGGGAACACTCTGTTATAAGCTGTCATAACATATATGAAATGGTATAGCATTATTTTAAAATGAGTTTAAATTTGTCTAAGTGTACATTATAAATTATGGAAAAGCCCCTAATATTTTTTTAAGATGTAGAACTCCTATGCTAAATAAGAGATAAAACAGAATTATGTCAAATACCCAATTAAGCCCAGAGAAAGCAAGGAAAAGGAAGAAAAAAGAAATAAAGAGCAAATGTACTGAACAGAAAACAGTCACAACCTGGTAGATTTTAATCCAATATATTAATAATCATTTAAGTGTGAGTCATTTAAGTACACAATTATAAGGCAGAGATAGTCTAAGTGGATTAAAAAAACAAAAACAAGACCCCATTATTAGTTGTTAATATAAAATTCACTTTAAGTAAAAATATTCAGGTTAGCTAAAAGTAAAGGAATGAAAAAACCCAAAACTCTATCAATAAATAAATGAATAAAAAGAAGTGGCATACACATATAGAGGAATATTCTTTAGTCTTAAGAAGGAAGGAAATTCTGACACATGTCACAATAGGGGTGAAACTTGACACAAAATAAACCAAACACAAAAGAACAAATATTGTATGATTCCACCTACATGAGGTACCTAAGGTAATCATATTCATAGAGACAGAAAGCAGAAAGGTGGTTTCCAGGACTAGGCAGGTGAAGGAATAGAGCCTTAGTACTTACTAGATACAGAGTTTCAATTGGGGAAGATGAAACAGTTCTAAGGACAGATGGTGGTGATGGTGGCAGAACAATATGAACTTACTTAATGTTACAGAACTGTATGCTTAAAATGATAAATTTTATGTTATATGTATTTTACCACAATAAAAAACGATACACAAAAAGCAAAGGGATGGAGAAGATATACCACATTAAAACTAATTAAAAAACTAAAGTACTATACTAATTTTAAACAAAATTAACTACAGAAAAAGGAAGATTATCAAGGATCAAGAGGGACATTACAAAATCACGATGAGTATAAATATTGAAGAAGACATACTATCCTAAATTTGTATGCACCTACTACAGAGCACCAAAATGCATGAGGTAAAATAATTTGAAAGGAGAAATAGAAAAAAAAAAAAAAAACATCATTATAGTTGGAGATTTCAACAACCCTGCCAGTAGTTGATAAAGCAAAAAGTCAGAGAACCAGTAAGGATATAAATGACCTGAATAACATTACCAATGTGATTTAATTGATGTTTGCACAAAATTCTAACCAACAACAGCAGAATACATATTCTTTTTAAACACACATGGAGTAGTCACCAAGATAAACCATATTCTGGATCACAAAATATGCCTTACAAATGTAAAAGAATAGAAATCATATGAACTATATTCCTAGAACAAACATATTAAACTAAAAATCAATAATAGAAAGACAGCTGAAAATATTTGGAAACTAAACAGCACAATTCTAGATAATTCACAGGTCAAAGAGGTCTCAAGAGAAATTTAAAGTACATTGAACTAAATTAAAATAAAAATATAACTTATCAAAATTTGTGAGATGCAGCAAATGCAGTAGCTAAAGGAAAATTCATAGCATTAAATAAATGTTTTAGAAAAGAAGAAAATTTAAAATCAATAGCCTAATTTTCTAATTAGAAAATTAGAGAAAGAATGGCAATTTGAACTTAAGGAAACAGAATAAAATAGATGATAAAAAGTTAGAACACAAAATCATGAAAATAAGAACAGAGAACAAGAAAACAATCTTGAAAACAAGAACAGAGAACATTAATGAAATCAAAAGTTGATTCTTTGAAAATATCAATATAAATTCTTAGCCAAGCTAACCAATAAACAAAAATTATCAATGTTAAAAATGAAAGAAGGGTCATCACTACTGATCTTATGGACATTTAAGGGATAGTAAACTTCAAACAAGATTACACAAAAAATAATAATAATAACAAAAGCCCTCAAAAATTCAGATGAAATGGACTAATTCCATAAAAGACACAAACTACCAAAATGCATAAAAAGGAGAAATATATAACTAAATGGCTCTGTATCTATTAAATTAATTCAATTGTTAATAGCCTTCCCCCAAAAAAGCACAAGTACCAAGCCCTAACAATTAGATGGTGAAACCTACTAAATATAAAGAAAAAAATACCAATTCTCCATAATCTCTTCCAGAAACAGAAGCAGAAGTAACATTCCTTAACTCATTCTATGAGGTGAGCATTACCTTATGCCAACACCAGATAAAAATATTAGGAAAAAGGAAAATTGCAGGTGAATATCTCTCATGAACCTAGATACAAATCCCCAGCAAAATATTAACAAACTAAATACCACAATGTACAAAAAAAAGCATCTACCACAACCAAAAGAAATTTTTCTAGTTCTGCAAGACTGCTTCTATATTCAACAATCAATCAATGGAGTAGAACATATCAACAGGCTTAAAAAACAATTATATGATGTTATCAATTGGAACAGAAAAAGCATATGACAAAATCCAAAACCCATCCATGATAAAAACATTCAGCAAACTAAGAATAGAGGGACACGTCCTCAATTGGATAGGGATTTCATTGAACCTATAGATTGCTTCGGGTAGTATTGACATCTTACAGTATTATCTTCTAATCCATGAACATGACATGTCTTCCCATTTATTTGTGTCTCGATCTAGGGATTCAATGAAGTCCAAATCAAAATCTCTGCAAGCTCTTCTGTAGATAGCAACAAACTGGTTATAAAGTTTATATGGAAGGGAAAAGGCCTTAAATAACTAACATAAGAAGAACAAAGCTAGAGGACTAGGGCAACCTGATTTCAAGACTTACTATAAAATTCCAATAACAAGACAATATGGCTATTGGTGAAAGAATAGACATAATTCAATGGAACAAAATCCCTACAAAAACTATTTCTTTTCTTAATAGTAGTAAAATATTCATAATATAAAATTACTATTTTAATAATTTTTAAGCTGGTATTAGTCACACTCACATTATTGTACAACCATCATTTCTATCCACCTCTGGAACTTCTTCATCTTCCCAGACTAGAGATTGTATTTCTGTAT
>PITA01027189.1:0-21352 GCA_004023965.1 Spilogale gracilis | reverse complement strand
GGTAATCTAGGGAGGGAAACGAAACAACAGAGATTTTGAACACAGAAACAAACTGAGGGACTTGGAGGGAGGGGGGTGGAGGGATGGGAGAGCCTGGTGGTGGGTACTGGGGACACCTAAAGCGTGGAGCACTGGGTGTGGGGAATGGGGAATGAATCTTGAAACACTGGGAAAAAAAAATTTAGTAACAATAAAAAAAAAAAAAAAGTATATTGGGTGCCTGGGTCGCTCAGTGGGTTAAAGCCTCTGCCTTCAGCTCAGGTCGTAATGTCAGGGTCCTGGGATCAAGGCCCACATCGGGCTCTCCTCGGCGGAGAGCCTGCTTCCTCCTCTCTTGCTTCCTGCCTCTCTGCCTACTTGTGATCTCTGTCAAATAAACAAATAAATAAATAAATAATAAATAAATAAGATCTTTTTTTAAAAAGAATATTACATTGTAGTATGATAATTTGCTATGTGTGTTACTGCGTTTTAATTTCCTTTTAGGAAAGGAGTTGTGTGTGGCAGGAGATAAGATCAGACAGGTATAGGGTAGTCAGGTCATGTTGGACCATGTTGATCTTTAGGTATAAAGGCATAAGGACTTTGGATTTTATTTTGAGTGAGAGAAGGAACCAAGATTTTCAGAGGAGAAATGACATGACCTGTCTGAACATTTAAAGGGTCATTCATGCTGCTGTATGTAGAACAGATTTGGGGTTGGGGAGGTAAGCAAAAGTCACAGGGCAAGGATGGAACTAAGGAGACTGGTTAAGCTCTTGCTTCCAGGCATATTTTGAAAGTGCCAACAGGATTTGCTAATTTATCAAATGTGGGATATGAGTGAAAGAGAGGATTGAGGATGATGCCAAGGGTTTTGGCAGAGTAGCTGGTGAGCAGTTTTGTCATTTACTGAAACTGGAAGAGAGGTAGTTTTGGAGGGGAGGATCAAGAGGGTGTGTTATGTGTGAGATACTAGTTAGACATCTCAGTGATACTGAGTAGGTAGAAGGATGTAGAAATCTGGATTTCCTTGCCATGGGAGGTGGGGGAGTCAGGGTTTGGAGATAAATAAAGCCTGCTTTATTTGGAGATAAAGCCATGGGACTAGCTGGGATCACAAAAGGAGTACAGAAAAGTGAAGTTAGAGGATTGATATTTGGAACATTCCGACTTTTAGAAATTGGGGAGATGAAGAGAATCTAGCAAATGGGACTGAGAAGTTGGCAGTCAGTAATGTAGGACGTTTCCCTGAGGCCAAGTGAAGAAAAAGGGTTTCAAGGAAAGTGGAATCAAGTGGGTCAGTAGCTGTGAATAGATCAAGAAAGATGAGGATTCAGAATTGAGTACTGGATTTTTTTTTTTTTTTAAGTAGATTTCACACCCAGTGAGGAGCTCAGTGCAGGGCTTGAACTCACAACCCTGAGATCAAGACCTGAGCTAAGATAAAGAGTCCGCCACTTAACCAACTGAGCCACTCAGGTACACCTTGGTTATTGGATTTTGCAGTGTAGTGGTCTCTGGGAATGTGGCAGCTAGTGTCTTTGTTTTACATTACTACGTTACTTCTGTGGATTAAAACACTAGCTCAGGGGCTCCTGGGTGGCTCAGTCATTAAGCCACGTTCGGCTTCAGCTCAGGTCATGATCCTGGAGTCCCAGGATTGAGCCCCGCATCCGGCTCCCTGCTCAGCAAGAAGCCTGCTACTCCCTCTCTCACTCCCCATGCTTGTGTTCCCTCTCTAGCTATGTTTGTCTCTGTCAAATAAATAAATAAAAATCTTAGAAACAACAACAACAGCTCATATTCTTGGCAGTTGCTCTGAAACTTCTCCAGTCCATGTCATTGTTTCACCCTTGACCTTTTTATGTTCCCTAGTCCTAAACTTTGGTCTGCACACCCTGACTTTAATCTTCATTTCTTTCAGTTTTTTTTTTTTTTAATATTTATTCATTTTAGAGAGCAAGTGAGAGTGTGCACATGCACAAGCTGGGGGTGAGGGGGAAAGAGCAAAGGGAGAGAAACTTAAGCTGACTCCCCGCTAAGCGGAGATTCTGATGATGGGTTTGATCCCACAATATTGAGATCATGACCTGAGCTGGAACCAAGAGTCAGATGATCAACCGACTGAGCCACGTGGGTGCCCCTAATCTTCATTTTTTTTCTCTTCCCTCAGTTTCCCACGTTTTTCTGACTTCTCAGGATGTTTCATGTCTGTGTTCCCTTACAAAGTTTCTGTTGTGGTTTGTTCCCCTGGGCCCAGCAACTTTTGCTGGCTAAAGTAGGATTTGCAACTAATTTTGATGTGTATATTGGATTCCTTCGGTAGTTGGGTGAATATTAGGACCTTTTCCAGGAGAATTTTTTAATTGCATAAAGTAAAATGCATGAGATTACAAAGAAAATCAATTATGCTAGCATGTAGTTATCAAAACAATAAAAACTAATTTGCAATAAAAGTACATTTGCATCTTTATTAATGCATTAGATAACATATTTTAGCAGTGTTCCTAATAGCTATCATTAATTCAAAATAGTGGTATTTGTGGGGTGGGGGAACACTCAAAACCTCAAAGTAGTGATATGTGTGACATTTCAGTGTATCTGCAGCAACTATTATATGAAAATATATGTGGTTTTTATTAGTGTCAGAGTCAAAACTACGATCAATACTAATGTGATTTATTGCTAGATTCATAAGAGAATGGATTTTTTATTTAATATTAAGTTAATAATAAAAATAAAATTTTATTCCCATTTAAATCTTGGGTCCCCAAATTAAGAACGTAGAGTGAGAACTGTATTGTTGGTATGAGCAGACCATTGAATCGACTACGAGGTGGAAGAGCAAGCTTGTCTGCCTGGAAGCACACTGTCAGTTTGGCCCCTGAGCACCTTCTTTGCTACGGGTGCCAGGGTAGGTTCTTAAGCCAGAATAATAATTTTGTAAAATGTATTTGAAAAAAACCAGAACACATGTTGTAAACACCATCATCTAATGTAGCATGTTTGGCTTAATCTCTACTAGATTCTTTCAGGTTTCAAAAATTGGCCCCCTTGTTTCTTCTTTTGCTGCTGTGTACCTTTTTTTTTTTTTTTTTTTTTTCTGATTAGCTTATCCAAAGCTGTGTTAAGACCTATATTTTATTCTTCAGGAACTCAGTTTGAGCAATCTGTCTACCTCTTTTGTCTTATGGGACAGGGACAGCTGGAGAGGGAAGCTGCTGATTTTGTGCATTCTTTCACTTCTTGGATGCTTCTTCATTGTTTTCCAGCAGCAGAGGGCCTTAGTGGCAAAGGAGTCAGTTCTGATATTCAGCACCAAAGGTCCAAGAGAAACCCATTTTATTTATTTTTTTTTAATTTTTTAAAAGACTTGTTTATTCATTTAAGAGAGAGAAACACAGCTAGAGAGGGAGCACAAGCCAGTGGGGTGAGAGAGGGAGAAGCAGGCTTCCCATCAAGCAGGGAGCTTGATGTGGGGCTCGATCCTGGGACTCCAGGATCATGACCTGAGCCAAAGACAGACGCTCAACGACTGAGCCACCTAGGTGCCCCAACCCTGCCCATTTTAAAATTGGTTGGTATGTTTTCTTACTGTTGAGGTTTGAGTTCTTAGAATACTTTTGGATACCAGTCCTTTACCAGATATGCATTTTCCAAGTATTTTCTACCAATTAGTGGCTTTTTGTTTGTTTGTTCTCTAAACGTCATTCATAGAGCACAAGTTTTTAATTTTAATAGGGTCTATCTTAACAGTTTATTCTTTCATGGATTACACTTGTGCTGTACCTAAAAACTCATTGTCAAACCCAAGGTCCTTGGATTTTCTCCTTTGTTATCTTCTGTAAGTTTTATAGTTTTGTGTTTTACATTTAGTTCTGTGATCCATCTTGAGTAATTTCTGTGAAAGGTCTAAAGTCAGTGCCTGGGTGTTTTTTGTTATTATTTGTGGGTGTCTATTTATTTTAAAGGTTTCATTCATTTGAGAGAGAGAGAGCACAAGCCAGGAGAAGGGGTAGAGTGAGAGGGAGAAGCAGACTCCCCACTGAGCAGGGAGCCCGACGTGGGGCTCAGTTCCAGGACCCTGAGATCATGACCTGAGCTAAAGGCAGGCTCTTAACTGACTGAGCCACCCAGGTGCCCCTATTTTTAATTTTTTGAGGATCCCCCATACTGTTTTCCATAGTGACTGTACCAACTTGGGTTCCTACCAGCAATGCATGAGGATTCCTTTTTCTCCATATCCTTGCCAACACTTGTTATTTCTTGAATTTTTGATCCTAGCCATTCTGACATTATTTTCTTTTTATCAGTGCATAAGAATAATATATCATAAAAATCTACCTGTAAACAAGTCTTAAAAAGTTATTTCAGTAAGTATGAAATAAAAATATTTAATGTTAAGAAAGTATGCTAGAGCTCGGTTGGTAGCATTCTCATTTGCACATGGAATAATCAGATGTCTAATTGATGGCATGGTAAAGTTTACAGAATATGGTAGGTGGCAGTGGGATGTCTTAGGTTCAACTAAGTATTTACATATTCAGACTGGTAAAACTACCTAGGTCTCACTTGGTACCACTTTATTCAGGAGGATTTAGGACAGAAACTATAAGTAAGATAGTGAGAGTCCTGGGGCACCTGGCTGGCTCAGTCCATAGAGCATGTGACTCTTGATCTTGGAGTTTTGAATTCAAGCCCCACTTTGAATATAGAGGTTACTTAAAAATAAAATCTTTTTTTTTTTTTTTTTTTAAGATTTTTTATTTATTTGACAGAGAGAAACACAGCCAGAGAGGGAATACAAGCAGGGGGAGTGAGAGAGGGAGAAGCAGGTTTCCCGCCGAGCAGGGAGCCCGATATGGGACTCGATCCTGGGTCTCCGGGATCATGACCTGAGCCGAAGGCAGTCGCTTAACCAACTGAGCCACCCAGGCACCCCCAAAAATTAAAATCTTAAAAAAAAAGATAGTGGGAGTCCTTGCAGCAGTCCATGTAGCAGTTCATATTTTCGGAAGTGGTCTTCTGACAACTTAAGTTCAAAGAAATATTATCCACATTTTGGTGCCTCAGAGAACACCACAGGCATAGTTTTCAGGATCCTTTGCAAGGGACATGCCTTAGTTACAGGTCACCAGACTCAGAGAAGCTCAAAAACCTGGCATTCTACTAAGCGTTTATTGTACTTCTAATCCAGATGCTGCTTACTAGTTTGGCATTTTCTATCATAAGCAGTGTTGCCAAGTAATATATAGGTGGCATGTTGTTTTAATCAGGTTAACAAGGATTATCTGTAAGTCAAATTCTCATATGTAAGGAGAAGGGATTTTGCTCACCATAGGTAGGCAGTTATGCCTGCTGACTTTTTATTTATACATTTTTGTTTTAGCTATCTTTCAAAAGGTTTTTCTTACTCCAAGATTTTTAAGTCTGCATTTTATTTTTTTCTTTTCTCTCTTATTTTTTAATCTGCATTTTCTTTTAAAACTGAGTTCATTTATTTTACATTTACCTATATCTTTGAGCCACCATTTTCTGTATGGTGTGACAGAGGAACCAAAACTTTTTGAAATGATTAATCAGTTGTTTGAATCATTTATTGAATAATCATTTATTTTCCTATTAGTTAGAAATGTCTCTATTAAGAGCAGTTACTGTTAAGAGATAGTTCTTCAAATTAACAAATGTGTATATTAAACTATATACTTTTTTTTTTTTAAGATTTTATTTATTTGACAGAGAGAAACACAGCGATAGAGGGAACACAAGCAGAGGGACCGAGAGAGGGAGAAGCAGGCTTCCCGCCGAGTAGGAAACCTGATGCGAGGCTCGATCCTGGGTCTCCAGGATCATGACCTGAGCCGAAAGCAGTCGCTTAACCAACTGAGCCACTCAGGCGCCCCTAAACTATATACTTTTTAAAGCAATAACTTATTTGTAATATTATATGATTGTGGAATAAACCTTTATTTAAGATTTTATTTTACTTTATTTTATTTTTTAAAAGATTATTTATTTATTTATTTGACAGAGAGAGAGAGAGAGATCACAAGTAGGCAGAGAGGCAGGCAGAGAGAGAGGAGGAAGCAGGCTCCCTGCTGAGCAGAGAGCCTGATGTGGGCCTCAGTCCCAGGACCCTGAGATCATGACTTGAGCCGAAGGCAGAGGCTTTAACCCACTGAGCCACCCAGGCGCCCTAAGATTTTATTTTTAAGTTATCTCTACACCCAACATGGGGCTCGAACTCAGAACCACAACCCCATGATCAAGGGGAGCATGCTCCACCTACTAAGCTCACCAGGCCCCGATGATTGTGTATTAGATTGTATTATTTGTATGCTAAGAATTTATAGGTCATCTTTTTTCTCAAAGTGTGTTTAGTCTGAAGAAGGGTATATATTTTTTTCTAAATAGGTTTGCCTTATTGAAAGTTATTATGCTATTTAGGTGGCCTTTGAAAGCCAAACTGCTCAGTATAGTAGGAAATGGTGAATAAGGGGTTTGCACAGCGAGCTTCTAGTTTCAGACCCAACACTTCAATGACTGCTACTTCATGCAAGTCAGCCTCTGTTTTGTTTTACTTAATTAAACTGCATGAATGATAATCCCTATCCAGTCTACTTCTGAGTATTGTTGAGGATTAGATGGGATAATAGATATAAATAAAAGCACCTTTAATTGGAAAAACAGTTTAAATGTAAGGACTTACTGCATCTTAACTTTTCCTCCCTTTCTCTTGTAGGTAGTGTTGGTGCTTCTTTTCAGTGCCAGTCCCTCCATCACGACCACATTTGTCATGATGACAGTGACAAGGTGAGGTCTGTGTTGATGTCTATCATGGTGAAAGTGCATGCTGCCCTTTTATTGTTGGATTCATTTGCATAACTGTGGCCATAGGGCCAGGAGGGTGTGTACAATGTTGAAATTCAGAGGTCCTTCCTGGTTTTTGTGTCAGATAATTAGACTGTTCCAGAATACTTGAGGATAATTTTCGGGTTGGCTGGACTCTTGATAAACTCTTCATTTTTTTACCTTCATCTCTGTCACTTTGCTTCCTCTTTTCTTGCATAAACTGAGAGGATTAGTTTGGTATATGAACAGATGCTCCCAACACTGCTGATTATCTCAGCAATTTGTGTCTGTTTCTAGTTTGAGATATCTTAGTCATTTCGATTTAGTTTGTTTTTGTAGTTGATTGTGTTAGATTATGGTTTCTTCTCATACTTACTTTTTTCTCTGTATCCAAAGCCCAATTTAATGGTGAGGATTGAGAATAGAACCTGTTTCATGCCATAGAACCTGCTTTGGGCCTTTTTTGTTTGTTTTTAAAATCTAGTCCAAACTGTTGGTAGTTTTGTTTCATTTTGGTGTTTTGCTTCTTCTCTAAAGAAATCTGGTTTTGGGGGCTTTCCAGTATTCATCAGTGCCCTTGATGGCTCAGCCCTTGGGGTAGATACTAATGTGGGCTTGATGTTTGGAACATCTGGCTGCTGATGTGGAATGAGGCTTAAATTTAGTCTTTTCCATCATCAGTTTCCAGTGGCTTCCCTCCCATTTCCTGTGTCTTACATGCAGGAATGTATCACTCCCTTGGTAGTTTTCCCAGGCAGACCAATCCAAGTGATCTTTTTCTCTGCTGTTTAATCGAGATCCTCCTCCCTCATCCTGTTGGAGCTAGATCAAGAAGTTGGTTGGTCATTGGGATTTTCCAAATGGCTTTCTTTGTTCTGTGTGTTGATCTCCCTGTCTTTGTGAGCTTTGCTCAGACAGATTTCAGTCTGTTTACAGAGAGAGTGGTATGCTTTTAGCATTCCAGAGTCTCTTTTATTATTACAGTAATCCAGAGGCATGGATTTGACTTTTAACTTATTTTAGAAGCAAGCCACTGAAAAAGACTGCTAGACTATATAGTTGGCACTGTAAAATTTGGTATATTCCAGATTGTAGAAATGAGTATTTGAAAATGAAAGATGATGGAGGGAAAGGCAGAATCGCTGTAGGCCAATAATAATTGCATGCATTTGTGCTTTGTAACTGTGAAGATGATTTTGGGTTAAGTTTTCTTACCCCTTCTAAGTATAATATACCTTTCTCCGTTTGTTCATTTGTAGTGGTGATGCCAGACTGTGCTGTGTTCTGTCTCCAGGTTCAAGGGTCTGGAGATGAGCTTTCTCTCCACCTCTGTGAAAAACTTGCCACCTACTTTAAAACGTTTTTGCTCCTGATTTCTGAATCTTTGTATGACCAATTTTGTGCTTTTAGGAGTTGGCATGTTTTCCTGAAATATGTGAGGAGAGGGCTTTTTTCGTTTGATCAGCCCAGTTCTCAAAGAATTGTGAGAAAATGCCCTTCCCTCTCTCCTGCTCGCAGTGTGTATACTTAAGATTATTTCCCAGAGGGAAATGGAGAGAATGAATTCATCTTTTGACTATGTATTTATTACTTATTCAAATGATTCAGTCAAATGTACTGATTGGCATCTATGTGTCTAGGCACTTAGGAAATATATCAGAATACAAAACAAAGATTGCTGTTTTTTCATGAGTGTAGAGTCTAGCTAGCAAGGCAGACAATAAAAATGAACATAATACATAAATAGTAGAATATGTTAGAATAAGTGCAGTGGATTTAAAAAAATGTAGACCAGAGTAAGTGGGCTGAGAACCACAAAGAGATGGTACAGAATGCAGCTTTGAATGGGATCATCAGACATTTTGGGGAGGAAAACAGAAGGTAGGGTGTTTAAAAATCAGATCTTTATGTTTGTAACAGCTACTGACTTCTTTCTGTAACAAATCGGTATTGGTTTTGCAAAAGCACAACCAAAATTGAACCTGCTACCTGATACATGCCAGTTGAATGTGTGTGCGCACATATAGACACTCACACATACATTCTCTCACTTTGAGAATTGAAGGGATCATAGGCACAGCCAATTCTACCCTCTTTTTACAATAAACTTGGAAGCTGTGACCCGACTGGGAGAAAGGACTTGTTCAGGAGTCACCCTGGATGACTGGGTCAAGAACACATCTTCTGTCTCATGCAAAGTCATGCAAAATAATTGCTTAGCTATTCTGATTGTGCAGACTATCAAACACATGTTGATATCTTGTTTAGTATCCTTGCTTAACTTTCAGGCATGATCCGTTTCTCAGATCCGGGAACCAAAGGGGATTGTTCCTATAAGTTACCTCAATTTAACTAATCCATGTGTGACTAGGGATGGAACCAGAGGTGAAATGAATTAAAATTTTTTAAAAAAGATTATTTATGGGGCGCCTGGGTGTCTCAGTTGGTTAAGCGACTGCCTTCGGCTCAGGTCATGATCCCAGAGACCCAGGATCAAGCCCCACATCGGGCTCCCTGCTCAGTGGGAAGCCTGCTTCTCCTTCTCTCACTCCCCCTGCTTGTGTTCCCTCTCTGGCTGTGTTTCTCTCTATCAAATAAATAAAATCTTAAAAAAAAAAAAAAGATTATTTATTTGTTTCTTGTTTGTTTAATTAACATAATGTATTATTTCTTTCAGGGTTACAGGTCTGTGAATCATCAGTCTTACATAACTCACAACACTCACCTTATTTATTCATTTGTCAGAGGGTGAGAGAGCACAAGCAGGGGGAGTAACAGGCTGAGGGAGAAGCAGACTCCTTGCTGAGCAGGGAGCCGGATTTGGGGCTCCATCCCAGGACTCATGACTTGAGCCCAAGGCAGACACTTAACCAGTTGAGCCACAGGTGTCCTGAGATGAATTAATTTGTAGCCTCAGAGGTACACTGTTCCAGAGTGGCCTGGAACACTTCCAGGAAGACCGGTCACTTGAGACAGGGAAATGGAAGAATTCTTTCTAAATTGGCATGTATATGAATGGTTACTCAGAGCAGAGGTCTTTTCTGGACAAAACTTTCATGTGCTAGCCTTAAGCCCATTTGTCACAGAAGAAGGCATCAATACAGTTTGTGTACAGGTAATTCCATGCAGACTACTTTTAGGGAAGTTAGGAAAAATGTTACTGGTTTTTCTTTCATGACCATATACTTCCTTTTAATCTTGATCTTTTACATTTTTTAGTTTTTTTCCCCCCCAAAGTTACATGTTGATTATAAAAAGATATGTGGCACAATATCTTTTTTAACTCCTCTACCCAGAAGTAACAATTGGAATTTAGTATTAACAAGAGTAATTGAAGTTATATTTGTATAAAATATTTTTCATCTTTGTGAGCATTGGTTATTAGTATATTCAGAGTTGTATAACTATCTCCACCACCTAATTTTAGAACAGTTTTAACATTCCTCACTCAAAAACCCATACCCATTAAGCAGTCATTCTCCATTATTCCTTTGCCAGCTCCTGGCAACTGCTAATCTTTATGTCTTAATGGATTTGCCTGTTCTGCACATTTATAAATGGCCTTTGTGTCTGGCTTCTCTCACTTAGCATGATGATCTCAGGGTTTGTCTGTGTTGTAGCATGAATCACTATTCCATTCCTTTTTATGGGTGAATAATATTCCATTGTGTGCACCTAACACATTTTGTTTATCCATTCACCAGTTGATAGATATGTTTTCATATTTTGATTATTTTTAAAAAGATTTTATTTATTTATTTGACACAGACAGAGATCACAAGTAGGCAGAGAGAGAGGAGGAAGCAGGCTCCCTGCTGAGCAGAGAGCCCAATGTGGGCCTCGATCCCAGGACCCTGAGATCATGACCTGAGCCGAAGGCAGAGGCTTTAACCCACTGAGCCACCCAGGCGCCCCATATTTTGATTATTATGAATAACACTGCTAGGGACATTTTTGTGTAAGTATATTTTTGTTTAGTTGGTCAAATAAAATATGTTTAACGTTTTGGAGATCTCCCAAACTGTTGTGCAAAGTGACTGCACCATTTTGCATTCCAACATGAAGGTCCCACTTTCTTCATATCCACGTGTTTATACCCAGTACTCCTAAGTTATCTTTCAAATTATAGCCATTGTAGTGAGACATCTCAGTTGTTGTCCAAATGGACACGTTTTAATTTGCATTTCTCTAACGACTAAGTATGCTGAGGATTTTTTTGTATGCTTATTGGCCATTCCAAATCTTATGGTCAGTTAAAAAAAATGTCAGTTAAAGATCTCTATTATTTTTGGAGTTTTTTGTTTGTTTTTTTTTAAGCACAGGGGCAAGAACAATACACAGAGACAGTGTCATAAGAAAACTCACTCTCTTTACATTCTCTTTATGGTTGAAATAAAACTAAATTGCTCTGATGATCTGTAACTGTGTAATTAATTACCCTAAAATTGATTAGTTGTAGAACACTTGTGTCTTTCATGATTTTGGGGTTTCCTACGCTCAGTTAGGAGGCTCTTGCTTGGACTTTTCTCATATGATTGCAGTCAAATGTGGCTGAGGCTGGAGTCATCTTGACGTCCTCAGTCATATGTTCGATGGTTAATGCTGGTTGTCAGCTGGGACTTCAACTGGTACTCTTGGTTTGAGTACCTAAATGTAATGTGGGCTTCCTCACAGCATGGCAGCTTGATTGCAAGAGTCACTGCTCTAAGAGGACCAGACAGACGCTGTGTGTGGCCTTTTATGACCTAACTTCAGAAGTCACAAAGCATCACTTCCAGCATAGTCACCTGCCCAAATTCAAGAGGAGGGAACCTCAGTCTCACTACTGGGGAATAATGTCAACATAAGAAGAAGAGAATGAAGGGTGGGAGAGCTTACTATGTATGATCATCTTGGGAAATATAATCTGCATACTATATATACTTGAACATCAGTTAAAATGGCTGCATAATGTTCTTCCATAAGGATACATGGTAATTTATTTAACCTGTCTTTAACTGTAGAACTTTAGGTCATTTTCAAAAGCTATTATGCATTTATTTATACAGTGTATCTTTATTAAGTGCCTACTATGTGCCAGGCACTGTTGAGTCACCAGGATAGAGTGAAAGAAAGAGTAGCAAGGAAGATCCTTGTTCTTCTAGTGCTTATTTTTTGTGAAAAGGGCAGAAAATGAACTGTATATAAAATTAGTAGGTAAACAGATACTTTTAAGTATTGTACAAGTAATTGGCCAGTTGGCTACTCTAGGTCTTGGCGAAGACCTTTCAGAAGGTGACATTTGGGGCACCTGGGTGGCTCAGGTGGTTAAGCGTCTTGCCTTCAGCCCAGGTCATGATCTTAGGGTCCTGGGATCGAGCTCCAGTCAGGCTCCCTGCGCAGTAGGGAGTCTGCTTTTCCCTCTTCCCCTTCTCCTTACTCGTGTGTGCACGCTCTCTCTCTCTTAAAGAAAATACTTAAAGAAGAAGAAGGGGCGCCTGGGTGGCTTAGTGGGTTAAAGCCTCTGCCTTCGGCTCAGGTCATGATCTCAGGGTCCTGGGATCGAGGCCCGCATCGGGCTCTCTACTCAGCAGGGAGCCTGCTTCCTCCTCTCTCTGCTTGCCTCTCTGCCTACTTGTGATCTCTCTCTGTCAAATAAATAAATAAAATCTTTAAAAAGAAGAAGAAGGAGGAGGAGGAGGTGACACTTAAGCTAAGGTCTGAATGGTAAGAAGGAACAAGTTGTAAAAATTTCAGCCGCGAGGGGAACATCCTAGGGAGAGGAAAGGGCTAGTGCAAAGGCCCTGGGGTTAGAAAGATGTCCAAACAGAAGGACGGTTGATGTGCACTAAGTAGCAATGTAGATGAGGGTAGAAGTGGTGTGAGATGAGGCTGAAGAGGTAGTAGGCACAGGGCAGGTCACGTAGAAAACTTGGTAAGCCAGGGAAGGTTTGGTTTTCCTTCTGCATGTTACAGGAAGCCTTTGGAAGGTTTTAAGCAAAGGAATGCTATGGTCTGGTTTTTATTTTTAAACATCCCTTTTGCAGCTGTGATGAGATTTTTTTCTAACTGTGGTAAAATACACCTAGAATTTACCATCTTAATCATTTTAGGTCTGGTACAGTTCAGTAGTGTTAAGCACATTCATACTGTTGTGCAATCAATCTCCAGAGCTCTTTTATCTTGCAAATGGACACTCTGTATCCATTAAGTAGTAACTCCTTGTTCTTGTTCTGTCCTGCACAGCCCCTGGCAACTACCATTCTACTTTCTATGAATTTGAGTGTTCTGTGTACCTCATATAAATGGAGTCATAAAATATCTGTATTTCTTTTTTAAGATTTATTCATTTGAGAGAGTGCAGGAGTGTGCGCAGGGGGAGGGGCGGAGGGAGGGAATCTCAAGCAGACTTACCTCACAAGCGTGACATCACCACCTGAGCTAAAACCAAGAGTAACACGCTCTTCCAGCTGAGCCACCCAGGTACCCCATATTTGTCTTTTTGTGCCTGGCTTATTTCATTTAGTGTTGTCAAGTTTCATTCATGTTGTAGCATGAGTGTTGGAATTTCTTTACTTTTAAAGGCTGATTAACATTCCATGGTATGTCTATAACACATTTTGTCTATTCACTCATCCGTAGATGGACTCTTGGGTTGCTTCCACCTTTTGGCTCTTGTGAATAATGCTGCTGGGAACTAGGTGCACAAATATCTCTTAGAAACTCTGCTTCCAGTTCTTTAGGGTATATACCCAGAAGTGGAATTCCTGGATCATTTATATTTTTAGAGTTTTGAGGAACTACTATACTGTTTTCCAAAGTGGGTGTACCAGTTTACATTTCACATCCTTGCCAACACTAGATATTTTCTGTTGTTATTGTTTTTAATAGTAGCCATCCTGTTGGGTGTGACGTTGTATCTTATTGTGGTTTTGATTTGCATTGCCCTACTGATTAGTGATGTTGAGCATCCTTTCATGTGTTTTTTGGTCATTTCTCTTCTTTGGAGAAATGTCTGTTCAAGTTCCCCCCCCCCCCCCCCCCCCCCGCCTATTCAGAGAGAGAGAGAGCTCACATGCACAAGTTGGGGGGGGTGGGGACAGGAGGAGAGAGAATCTTAAACAGGCTCTGTGCTCACTGTGGAGCCCAGTGCTGGGCTTGATTCCATGACCCTGAGATCATTCCCTGAGCCAAAACCAAGAGTCAGATGCTCAACCAACTGAGCCATTGAGATCCCCAACCATTTCCTGTTTTAAAATCAGGTTTGTTTTTTTGTTTGATTATGGGAGTTCTTTATGTATTCTGGATATAACTCCTTACCAGACAGATGATTTGCAAATACTTCCTCCCATCGCAGAGGTTGCCTTTTTACTCTGTTGGTTGTATCCTTTGCACAGAAGTTCTTATTTTGGGGGGTGCCCAGGTGGCTCAGTCGGTTAACCATCTGACTTTTGGTTTTGGCTCAGGTAATGATCTTACGGGTCATGGGATTGAGCCCTGCTTCAGGCTTCCTGCTCAGCAGAAAGTCAACTTGGGGATTCTCTCCCTCTACCCTTTCCCCTCCTTGTATGCTCACTCCTTATCTCTCTGAAATAAGTAAATCTTGAAGAAAAAAAAAAGTCCTTATATTGAGGGAATTCCAATTAATCTTTATCTCTTATTGCTTGCACTTTGATGTCATATCCAAGAAATTATTGCCAAACCCAATCTCATGAAGGTTTTGCACTGTGTTTTTACCCTAAAAGTTCTATAGCTTTGGTTCTTAAGTTCAAATTGTTCACTCATTTGGGTTAATTTTTGTATAATAGGGTAAGGTAAGGGTTGTCTTCATTGTTTTTGCATCTGGATGTGTAGTTTTCCCAACACCATTGTTGAAAAGAGTGTTCTTTTCCCATTGAATTGTCTTGGGACCTTTGGTGCTCATTTGACCATTTATGCAAAGATTTGTTTCTGGGGTCTCAATTCTGTTCAGTTGGTCTATGTATCTGTCCTAATTCTGGTATCACAGTGTTGTTGTTTTTTTTCATTTGTTTGTTTGTTTTAAGATTTTATTTATTTATTTGACAGAGTGAAACATAGCTAGAGAGGGAACACAGCAGAGGGACTGAGAGCGGGAGAAAGAAGCAGGCTTCCTGCTGAGCAGGGAGCCTGATGCGGGGCTCGATCCCGGGTCTCCACGATCATGACCTGAGCTGAAAGCAGTCGCCCAACCAACTGAGCCACCCAGGCGCCCCACACAGTGTTTTGATTATTGTAGTTATGTAATAAGTTTTTTTTTTTTTTTAAAGATTTTATTTATTTGACAGAGCGAAACACAGCCAGAGAGGGAACACAAGCAAGGGCAGTGAGAGAGGGAGAAGCAGGGTTCCCGCTGAGCAGGGAGCCCGATGTGGGACTCGATCCCAGGTCTCCGGGATCATGACCTGAGCCGAAGGCAGTCGCTTAACCAACTGAGCCACCGTCCCTATGTAATAAGTTTTGAATGATGTATTTCTTGAGCTTGTATTACTAGAGTAGAATTGAATCAAAGGATATGAACAACTTTTTCAGTCTTTTTTTTTTGGTAAAATTTTTCACATAGGCATCATTATGCCTCCATAGGAGAATGCTTGTCTCACTTCCTTTTTCATGTTGAATAGCATCCATAATGTCAAGTTACTTTGGGAATGATTGATGAAAAATGGTTTCTAATTGTTTTAATGAGTATTTCTGTGATTACTGCTGAGGTTGTATAACTCTTTAATACATTCATTTGTTCCTGTGTCACTTACTCCTTTCTTTTTCCCCCCATAACCCAGCGATCCTGTCTTTCCGCGCCCCCCCCCCCCAAGCAACCCTCAGTTTGTTTCCTAAGATTAAGAGTCTCTTATGGTTTGTCTCCCTTCCCGGTCCCTTCTTGTTTCATTTTTTTCCCTCCCTACTCCCCACAACCCCCTGCCCTGCCTCTCAAATTCCTCATATCAGAGAGATCATATGGTAATTTTCTTTCTCTGATTGACTTATTTTGCTCAGCATATAATACCCTCCAGTTCCATCCATGTCATCGCAAATGGCAGGCTTTCATTCTTTTTGATGGCTGCATAATATTTCACTGTATATATATACCATATCTTTATCCATTCCTCTGTTGATGGACATCTAGGTTCTTTCCATAGTTTGGCTATTGTGGACATTGCTGCTATAAACATTCGTGTGCATGTGCCCCACTTACTGCTTTTTAAAAATCTGTCTTTTAAATAATTTTCTTTTGGGATATTTATATTTTCTTATCATTTTGTATAGGAATATTAATTACCTGTCATTTGCAAAAAAATTCCAAGTTCTTAATTTTTTAAAAAAGATTTTATTTACTTATTTTTTTTTAAGATTTTATTTATTTATTTGACAGAGAGAAACACAGCTAGAGAGGGAACACAAGCAGGGCGAGTGAGAGAGGGAGAAGCAGGCTTCCTGCTGAGCAGGGAGTCTGATGCGGGGCTCGATCCCGGGTCTCCGGGACCATGACCTGAGCCGAAGGCAGTCGCTCAACCAACTGAGCCACCCAGGTGCCCCTTTATTTACTTATTTGACAGAGAGAAACACAGTGAGAGAGGGAACACAAGCAGGGGGAGCGAGAGAGGGAGAAGCAGGTTTCCCGACGAGCAGGGAGCCCAATGTGGGGCTCCATCCCAGGACTCCAGGATCATGACCTGAGCCGAAGGCAGTCACTTGACCAACTGAGCCACCCAGGCACCCCCCAAGCTCTTAATTTTTAATGAAGTTTTTTTCCCCATTCAGATATTTAAAGTTATTTTGGGAGCAAGTCTATTGGTATAGTCCTTTGAAAAGTACTTTATTGCCTGTACTTCTGTTAAGTCTGTCTCCAAAATATCTTCAGATATTTCCCTACATGTTCTTAAAGTTTTCAAGTTTTATATTATACTTTCTGAGCTATATGGTATTATGTGATGCACTGTGTTTTTAAATAGATTCTCTCTTTGCCATACTGTGGAATATCTGAGGTGATTAGAAATACATTGTAATGATAGGTATTTTGAGATTATTGTTATGTGGCATTCTTTTATTGGCTTTGAATATATCATTGCCTGCTAAATTTAGTTTGTTTTATTTATAAGACACCGTCATAACAGGAATAAGTAATCAGAGGAGATAAACTTCTGTGGGAGCTTAAATTTTATATTTGCTCTATAAAGGTTTTCCTGCTTTAAGGGTTTTTATTTAAGGTGATCATTTCTGTTTTACGTAAATATGCTTAGGTAACACACTTTCTTCTTTAACATAAAGTTTGGAAAAGGCCTCTTGAATGTGGCTTGGGCCGGAGGGTACAGGGTTTGTAGAGATGTGCTATGTGTCACATGTCTGTGCAAAACCACCCTGGTTAGTCAGTGTCTTAAAGGTATGTCATCAATGGATGCTACCGGGAGGACACTGGCATTTTCAGTGAGCGGGCCACATCTCATGAATGCAGGGTACAGAGTTCAGTAGCCAGGGGCATCATCCAGTGCAGGGTATCAACTGTGCAGTCACATGAGCTCTGCAAGCAGTCCCTACACGAAATTGTGTTTTCTGTTAAACATGGTGAAAGTTTTAAGATACTCCTGTGTTCTGATCTGCTTAGAGAACATTCTCCTGTTCCTTTCATCTTGATTATTTAAGACCCTTTCTCATTCCCTTGTCCCTTTTTAGCAACTGCTTTTTCATTTTCTTCTCCAAAGTGAAGGTGCTAATTGTCTGCCTGTGCTCTTCTGTTACTCAACCAATGCTTAGACTATGATTTATTTATTTACTTGAAGCACTTACATCAGTATAGTCCATGTTTACTGGACTTGTGGGATCATATTTTACTTTAGTGTCTAATTCTTAGTGATTTGAGTCCTTGTTCCTTTTAGCTGCAGGTGGCCAGTTTTAGTGGGCCTTCCTCTCCAGGTGTTTCTGGGACACCAGGGGTATCTTTTCTGGTGGCTGCTTGCCCTCCTGGCTAGCCCTTTAACTCAGGACCTGGTGGTCACCAGGTTTTCTAAGTGCTGCTACCCTCGCTAGTGTCATTTTGGCTCCAGTTTGGGCTCACTTCTTAGGCTATTGCAGTTAATAAGACCATAGTAAAGGGTCAGGGATTTAAAAGGAAATTAAAACAAAGATAATTTAAAGCTAGGTATGAAATATGACTGTTCCCAGAGTATCCTGGCCCAAGTTTTGTTTTCAGGGCTTCTCTCCGGTCCTTGGCCTACTGTAGAGAATGAGTTAGCCTATTTTTCCTCAGGGGATGCCCTTAAACCCTGCTGTTTCCTCTTCAGAGTTGACTCCTATCATTTATTGTTGGGTGGAGTAAAACTTGGCGCAGGTTTTTAGGAGGCAATTTAGCAACATTTCTCAAAATTAAAAAATCAAAGGCCTGGGCGCCTGGGTGGCTCAGTGGGTTAAAGCCTCTGCCTTCAGCTTGGGTCATGATTTCAGGGTCCTGGGATTGAGGCCCGCATCGGGCTCTCTGCTCAGCAGGGAGCCTGCTTCCTCCTCTCTCTCTCTCTCTCTCTCTCTCTCTCTCTCTCTCTCTCTGCATGCCTCCCTGTCTACTTGTGATCTCTCTGTCAAATAAATAAATAAAATCTTTAAAAAAAATAAAATAAAGGCCCTTTGAAACAGCAATTGCACTGTTAGAAATTTACCTTTATGGGGCGCCTGAGTGGCTCAGTTGTTAAGCATCTGCCTTTGGCTCGGGCCATGATCCCAGGATCCTGGGATCGAGCCCCTCTTCAGGCTACCTGCTCAGCGGGAAGCCTGCTTCTCCTCCCTGTCCTCTTGCTTGTGTTCTGTCTCTTGCTATCTCTGTCAAATATATAAATAAAAAAGTCCTTAAAATTTTTTACCTTTATGGATATATTTTCTTTTTTTAAGATTTATTTATTTGAGAGAGAGAGAGAGAGAACACAGAGGGAGAAGCAGAGTTCCTGGTGAGTAGGGACCTGATGGCGGGACTGGATCCTATGGCTTTGGAATCATGACCTAAGCCGAAGGCAGATGCTTAACCGACTGAGCCACCCAGATGCCCCTATGGATATTTTTTCAATGCAGGCCAAACTGTGTATATGTATGAGAATATTCATTGGATCTTTATAATATCAGAACACTGAAAAGAAAAAGCTAAATATAATACTTTATTCCAAAAAATAATAAATGATTGACCCCTGACAATGAAGTAACCGGCTTTTGCTAGATCTGTGTGTGGTTAACTCTTTTTCTTGCCTGGGTCTGTCCAATGGATTTTTAAAAACCGTGGTATTGGGACGCCTGGGTGGCTCAGTTGGTTAAGCGACTGCCTTCGGCTCAGGTCATGATCCCGGAGACCCGGGATCGAGTCCCACATCGGGCTTCCTGCTCGGCGGGAAGCCTGCTTCTCCCTCTCTCATTCCCCCTGCTTGTGTTCCCTCTCTCAGCTGTGTTTCTCTCTGTCAAATAAATAAAATCTTAAAAAAAAAAAAAACAAAACCGTGGTATTAGCCTGTGATTTGCCCTGTGATTGAGCCACTGGATCAATTTAGAATGAGAGTCATAGCAATTAGAATTGCTCTCAAGATGTGCCCTATTGGCCAGTACAGAATGAGCAAGGTGCCTTTACGATCTCTGCTTCAGAGGGTGTCCATTAAGGCAGGTCATACCACAGAGTCTGCTCTTTCTCGTTTATCCTGCTTCAGAAATTGAATATGCCATGATGTTCAGTGCATGCTTTATTTGCACCCTTGCCTCTCCATTTCTGGCTTGATCTCCTGTTTCTGACTCAGCTTATCTTAGGCACTCAGGTTTATTTACTCATCTGTCTTGAATTCTTTCCTGGCTGGGAAAAGTCTTTCGCCTGGTTCTGCTTTTTATCCCCTACTCACCTTCATTACCTTAAGAACTGTCACTAAGAACTGCACCTTCACTGCACTAAGAACTGTTCAGTCCCCGGCATCTCTCACCTGTATTGTGGGAACAGCATTCTGCCCACTCCTTCATCCCAAGCTGGCTATATTGAGGGAGGCTTTCAGTGGATCTGGGTTTGGGTGCACCTTTGCTGCCTTTCTGGTCCTTGGCAGCTGCTGCTAATTAACCTTTCCAAGTCTGACAGGTGGTAACACTTAGGGGTGAAAAGTGCTTATGCTGATGTTTTTGCATTAGATCGAGTCTGGTCGTGGTTATAAGTAATGTGTGGCCTGGATAGTGCTAGGCCAATACACCTTTCCACTATGTAGCTTCCTTCTCTTACTAAATCCTTTTAGCTAGTTTTAGTGGAAGGAGGAAAACTTTGAGGGAGGAGGGTGAGCAGAGCTAGCTTTAGGAAATTTTGAAATCTCTTTTTTTATGTCTCCTTGTTCCTCTCTTTTACTACCCATTCTACTCTTGTGTCTCATTTCTTCCTGGGAATTTGTTGAGAAAAACATTGGAGTTACCACTGCTATGAAATATCACATAACATTAATTGAACTATTGAGTGCTTGCCATGTACTAGAACCCTTGCCAGAATCGGTGAGACTTAGTCCTTGGCTTCAAGGAATTCACTGTCTAATGGGCAAAAGACTCTAAATACATATTTACATGACAGAATGATTAATGCTATGTTAGAATATAGAGTAGAGGCCACTAACTCAGCAGTAGTGGTTGGGGTTGGAGGGACATTACAGTCAGGAGACTTGGCATTGGATATGATGACAGCACAGCCCTATTCCTGATAGTGTTTAACAGTGGGAAGCTGCCTCTTGGTTACAAAAGGTCATGGACTCAGCAGGAAGGCCATTCTCTACTTAGCACCTTTTTGGGCAGGTCCCAAAAGTGAATAGCATTTACCCCCCTCTGTGTGTGTGGTTCTTCAGCATCTGGACAAATGACTCTTTATCTGCAGCTCTTCAATCATATGTTTCAGCATTTTATTTATTTATTTTTAAAGATTTTATTTATTTAACAGGGAGCAAAAGAGCACAAGCAGGGGGTGCAGCAGGCAAAGGGAGAAGCAGGCTCTGCACTGAGCAAGGAGCCTGATGCGGGACTTGATCCCAGAATACAGGGATCATGACCTGAGCCGAGAGCAGCTGCTCAACCGACTGAACTGCCCAGGTGTCCCTGTTCCAGCATGTTAGCAATTTTTTTTTATTCTTACTTAAATTTTTTTTTCCAGTGTTCCAAGATTCATTCCCCATTCCCCACACCCAGTGCTCCACACATGAGGTGCCCCCAGTACCCACCACCAGGCTCTCCCATCCCTCCACCCCGCTCCCTCCAAGTCCCTCAGTTTGTTTCTGTGTCCAAAGTCTCTGTTGTTTCGTTTCTCTCCCTGGATTACCCTACTTCCCATTTACTTTCCTTCTCCCGCTGTCCTCCAGGTTACCCCTCATGCACCACAAGTAAGTGAAACCATGTGATACTTGACTTTCTCTTCTTGGCTTATTTCACTCAGCATAATCTCTTCCAGTCCAGTCCATGTTGCTACAAAAGTTGGATATTCATCCTTTCTGATGGAGGCATAGTATTCCATTGTATATATGTACCACATCTTCTTTATCCATTCATC
>PITA01027188.1:11008-21452 GCA_004023965.1 Spilogale gracilis | reverse complement strand
CAGTTTTGGGATCCGGTTACGGCAGGGGCGAGGCTGATGGCAGTAAGAGGCCCCTAGCCCGTGGGGCCTCCCCCATCCTGGGCCCAGGAGACCCCCACCCCGGCATAGTGCCCGGTCCAGTGGGGCGGCTACCGAAGCGAGTCTTCGCCGCCGCAGACGTGAACGAGTGTGCCGAGGGCAGCCCCTGCTCACCTGGCTGGTGCGAGAACCTTCCAGGCTCCTTCCGCTGCACGTGCGCCCAGGGCTACGCGCCTGCGCAGGATGGCCGCAGCTGCCAGGGTGAGCCCCGCCCACCCCTCACCAACGCCCTAGCACCCACTCACGCGTGGAAGTTGGGGACTGAGCCACCCTGTCTGTCCCACGACGGGCCAGAGATAGCTAATTCACCCTCCAGGTCATTGACCCATTCACTCGTTTTCTAAGCGAAACTGGACGATTAAAGGGTCACCAGATTTTCTATGTAGGAAGGGTCTTCAGAAGGGAAGGCATGAAGCTGCTTTTGCAAAGCCCGTTACTTAAATTTAAGTGGGGGGGGAGACATAAAAGAACGGGGAGGGGGGCTAGTAGTCCCACTGTACTGTTTCTTATGCACCAAGAGGTGGGCTGGGCTGGATTCAGAGAAAGTAAGGAAAGTTTCACAGACTGGAGAGCGCAGGGCTGTGGACCTGGCTGGAAGGTGGGTGTGAGACCTGAATCGTCTTAAAGGACCAGTAGGAAATAGCCAAGCAAAGAAAGTCAGTATCAGCAGACTCAGGAGAGACAAATAGCTGGAAATGTGCTGAAAACTGTAAGATGTAAGCAGAGGGCTGGGACTGAGGCTGGCTCCTGAGACGCAGGGCCCCACCCTTGAGAGGCCCCCTGACCCTGCCCAGGAGGTCAGGCTTCATCCTGACCCTGTTATGAGGCACCTGAAGCATTTTAAGGAGAAGAGTGACAAGAGTCACCATTTGCTTTGGGAAGTTTCCCACCACTGAGTGTGGCAAGTAGCTAGAGGTCTGCTGGAGACTCAAGGCACAGGTGGCGGTGGCCTCAGGATGGTCATGGGATGATGTGATATTAGAGAAATGTTTAGGTGCATTACCTGGGCATCTTAACTAGATGTCTGAGTGAGAGAGGTGGGAGCAAGGGACCCTCCAGGTTTCTGGCTTGGGTAACTCAGGGTCTGGTACTGTTCACTGGGACAGGGTCTCCAGGGCGGGCACAGATTGGAGAAGGAAGTCACCGAGTTTCATGCTGGACAAGTTGAGTGGGTGTCCCTGTGGGCCTCTGGGCTGGAGATGCCGGCAGAGGGTGGGCCATACAGACTGGAAGCCTTGGCCAGACACACACACACCCCCCCCAGGGAACTGTGGACTGCTGGGGGCCGTGGAGCCTTGGGGTGTGCCTACCCAGCCAAGGAGGGTGGGTCCAGTGAGGGGAGGCTCAGCAGAGCCTTGTGGGCAATGCCACATCAGCGGAAGGTAGGGGAATAGGAGTGGGAGGTGGAGGAGGAGGGATGGAAGGAGGCCCAGGGAACCCCAGCTTAGAAACAGGGGAGAGGCTTCCAGGGCAGAAGATGAAGAGCCAAATGGAACCAAGAGGTTCTTGTAAAGGAAGAACTGAGTGGTGAGATGAGAAAGTCCCTGGTGACCTTGGGAGGCTGGCATCTGTGGTGTGAGGGGCCAGGAGATACAGGCAGCGAGTGAGCAAGAGTGAGACATGGGCTCTGCCAAAATAGGGTTTAATTAGGGTTGCAGGCTGAGGAGATGCCAGGAAAGTGGGCGAGGGGATGACAAGGGCAGCTGCGGGGAAGAGCCACAGACAGAAGCAACATAGATTGCCCTAATGGATGTAATGATTTTTAAGAGGGTAAAGATAACCCTTAATTTTCTCAAAGAGCAGTAAAGGGCCTGAGTCCAGTGGGGGACTTGCAATGACCAGTAGAGGGTCGGGACTGCCCAAGGGCATGGGAGCTGCCTAGGGACTTTCCAGAAGTCCAGCCTGGGGAGGGGGAGCAGGGTGGCACCAGAGGCGCTGAGGATCAGGTGGGGCCCAAGGCCAGAGAGAGTGACTGTGACCCAGGGTGCTCAGCCTGGTGGGTGCCAGCACTCAGGATCTGGAGGCCAAGGCAGGCATGGCTTCCCAGACCGGTGTGGAGGAAGGAGAGGTGTTCGTGGGCCCCTGGGAGAGAAGGGTGGGATAGGGGCCTTGAGAATAGCAGGGTCCGTGGGAAGGCAGCAGCATCTGAGATGCCCAAGGTAGGACAGCTCCCAGCCCCTTGTCCTGACAGTGAGTGGCTGCCACTGAGGTGAAGGTCACAGAAACTGATCAAGGGTGTAAGGTCAGAGGCTGGGCCTGGCTGACCATATGGATGCTGAAAAATCCCAGGGTGGGGAGCAAGATAGAGGAAGGGAGATTAGGGAGGTGAGTGCTCACAGCAGGAGAAAAGGTGGAGGCTGGCATGGGGGCCCGTGAACCTCAGAGGCAGCGTGGCTTGGAAGGGCTCTGACCTGTGGCCAAGAACCAGCTTCTGCCGCAGAGGACCGCAGAGAAGCATGCTCTCAGGGGAAGGCCAAGTTCCTTTACTGCACAAGCAGAAGACATTATTCTGCACGAAGGACAAAGACAAGAGCTTATTTACCTGGGAAGAAAGAGAGCCATGGCAGATGGGGGAAGGGTGAGAGCAGCTGGGGGCAAGAGACATCGGGGCAGTATGGGAAGAGGGGGTGTGGAGGGTGCCCTTGTTTGGTGAGGATGATGGAGGTTGGGGAGGCTTGAGCTCTTTGGAATTGGACATGGCCCAGGGTCCCTGGCAGCCCTGGCCTGCTCCCCAGGGCATGGTGTGCTGCATGGAGAGGGGGTGAGGGGCCTGTGCTTCCCTTAAGCTCCACTGGCCTCAGCTCTGGTGCTCTGTGCCATAGGCGCGAGTGGGAAAAGGGTAGCAGAGGCCGAAGACCATCCCATGCTGGCCCTCTGATGCCCCTTGTGCCCTACAGATGTGGATGAGTGCGAGGCTGGGGATGTGTGCGACAATGGCGTCTGCACCAACACGCCAGGCTCCTTCCAATGTCAGTGCCTCTCTGGCTACCATCTGTCAAGAGACCGGAGTCGATGCGAAGGTAAGTGGGGCGGAGAGCTGGGAGTTAGCCTGTTCCTCCCTACCCCCGACTTTCCCAGGCCAGACTCCAAGCCAGGCATTCCCCTGTCCAGCCCCCATCCAGATCCAACATTGGGTCTGGAGTGTGGGCCCTACCCGGGGCTCTGGGGGGAGCCTTGGCAGCCTTGGGCTGAGCTTTCTGAGCTGGATCAACCCCTGAGATCCCCCACCTCTTTGATCCTCTGCAGACATTGATGAGTGTGACTTCCCTGCAGCCTGCATCGGGGGTGACTGCATCAACACCAATGGCTCCTACCGATGTCTCTGTCCCCAGGGGCATCGGCTAGTAGGGGGCAGGAAGTGCCAAGGTATGGGGGGATTGGCTGAGAGTTCCTAAGGAGGGCTGGCAGGGAATGGCAGGAATTTAGACTGCCTGTTGATCTTTCCATCCATCCGTCCATCCACACATTCACTCCCTCTTTGACTCCTTCACCTAGAATAGCAACAGTAATAATGAAAGTAATTACAGGGTGCTTACTATGTGCCGGATTACCCTTGTGTACAGTAGCCAGCAGGAGTTTACTGAGAACCTACTACTTGCCAGCTTCTATATTGTGTGCCAGGTAGGAAGCAGGGACCCAGGGCCCCCACTAGGGGAGGCTGACCTGTGAATTGATTCTTACCGTTCAGGGTGCCAAAAGAGGCCTGGACAAGTGATTAACTGGCAACAGAAAGATGACAATTGAATTGGAACTTGGAGCATAAAAATGGCTTCCTAACACATAAATTAGGTCCCCGTGCAGAGAGCAGCATCCACGGTACTCCAGGGCCGAAGAACAGGGTGTGCAAAGCACAGAGATCTGGGAGGAGTTAGTTGTGTTTTTAGGGGAGAGTGCCCTGAACATAGAGTTGGGGGGGGTGCCAGTATTTAGAATAAAGGATGAAACTGCAAGATACCAGGAGGCCAAGTTGAAAGTCCTCAGATGCGGGGCTGAGAGTTGGGACTCCGTTTGTTGCCAGTGACAGCCGTGGCAGGTTTTAGGAAGAAGACAGTGAAAGTGCTCACCTCTAGTCATGCACACAGACCCAAGTGGACTCCCTGTTGTGTGCACTTTGAGATAAAAGTGGAAGTTTGGGTTCTGAACTTGTGTGAGTCCCTAGAGGCACACCCCCAGGGAAGGAGGGGCTGGTTTCCTTGGAGCCACTCTTCCTGCTTCTCTCACCGGCCACAGACATAGATGAATGCAGCCAGGACCCTGGCCTGTGCCTTCCCCATGGGGCATGTGAGAACCTGCAGGGCTCCTACGCTTGTGTCTGTGATGACGGCTTCACACCCACCCAGGACCAGCACGGCTGTGAGGGTGAGTACCGTCCAGGCTCCTCCTGAGAAGAGACAACTTCCCTGAGCTGCAGGGGGTTCAGAGATGGACCCTGGTCACACCCTCTGGAATCTAGAAACACGGAGAAATCCCTTTTACCTGAGAGTCCGGTGGGGCTGGGCCTTGCGGGATGGCCCTGAATGCCACATTGAGGATGGAGCTTGGCTCTGACAGGGGGGCAGAGGGGAGCCAGGGAAGGTGAGGGAGCGGAGGAATGAGGTTGGTGGGGAGCAGGGCTGTGTGCAGCACCCTGAGCTGCCCTCCGCTCCCCTCAGAGGTGGAGCAGCCCCACCACAAGAAGGAGTGCTACCTTAACTTCGATGACACGGTGTTCTGCGACAGTGTACTGGCCACCAATGTCACCCAGCAGGAATGCTGCTGCTCACTGGGGGCTGGCTGGGGAGACCACTGCGAGATCTATCCCTGCCCAGTCTACAGCTCAGGTCAGGAGTCTCAGTTTCTTCATTTTTGGAAACATACTGGGGGAAATGGCCCCTTCTTGGGTCGGTGCGAAATGAGGCGGAGAGCGCCAAGCGGAGGACAGCGGCTAGTGCGCACGTGCTCAATCGTGCCTCCTTTCTTCTCCGCGGCCACACTCTCCCCGCAGCTGAGTTCCACAGTCTCTGCCCAGACGGGAAGGGCTACACCCAAGACAACAACATTGTCAACTACGGCATCCCAGCCCACCGTGGTAAGCCCCAGCACGGCTCCGCCCACCAGGCTCGCCCCGCTCCGCCCACCGAGGTTTGGACCGCCCCGATCCCGCCAGTGCTCGCTAGGCCGGTAGCGAGCGCTGGGGTAAGCCCCGCCCACACCCTCAGCGTCTGCCCCGCCCCTATCACGCTGGCGTCAGCGTCCGGAAAAGCTGCTCCCACTGAGTTTGCTCCGTTCCCGCGGTAAGCCCGGTCCACACTTCTCTGGCTGCGGGCCTGAGCCTCCCGGCTGGTAAAGGCCACGGGGCGCCTACGGCTTGTCACTCCGCAGACATCGACGAGTGCATATTGTTTGGGGCGGAGATCTGCAAGGAGGGCAAGTGCGTGAATACGCAGCCAGGCTACGAGTGCTATTGCAAGCAAGGCTTCTACTACGACGGGAACCTACTAGAGTGCGTGGGTAAGTGCAGACAGGCCCAGTGGCTGTGGGACAGCGGCCGGGAGACACGCAAAACCACCCTACTTCGGGCCGGTTCCTTCCACTGGCACTTTTCCTCCCCGCAGACGTGGACGAGTGCCTGGATGAGTCTAACTGCCGGAACGGAGTGTGTGAGAACACGCGCGGCGGCTACCGCTGTGCCTGCACGCCCCCGGCCGAGTACAGCCCGGCTCAGCGTCAGTGTCTGAGCCCAGAGGAGATGGGTGAGGCCCGGGCCTGCTGGCTGGGGAAACAGGAGGGGAGCGGGAACCAGGCCAAGTGACAGCCATCACACACACCCCCCCCCCCCCCCCCCCCCCCCCCCCCCCCCCCCCCCCCCCCCGCACATGCCCTCGCTACCTGTAGAAGTAGACGAGTGCCAGGACCCGGCAGCCTGCCGCCCTGGTCGCTGCGTCAACCTGCCGGGCTCCTACCGCTGCGAGTGCCACCCGCCCTGGGTGCCCGGGCCCTCCGGCCGCGATTGCCAGCTCCCGGAGAGCCCAGCCGGTGAGGGCGAGAGTTGTCCTTGGCCAATTCTAGGGCCTGGTCCGCTGTGTGGAGCCCGGGGTCATGGCCGCTGCGAGGGTGGGTGGGAGTGGGGAGCCGACTGTCCCCCCCCCACCTTGGGGCCCCTACCTGATGCCTGGTCTCCCTCCGCAGAGCGTGCCCCGGAGCGGCGGGATGTGTGCTGGGCCCAGCGTGGAGAAGATGGCATGTGCGCGAGGCCCCTAACCGGGCCAACCCTCACCTTTGAAGACTGCTGCTGTCGCCAGGGCCGCGGTTGGGGAGCTCAGTGCCACCCCTGCCCACCGCGCAGTGCCCGTGAGCCAAGCCGCCCTGGGCCCTGGAGTGGTTGGGGCGGGAGCTGGGTGCATCCATGTCGCTGACTGCCCCTGTCCTTCCCAGCATCCCAGTGCCCGACGTCGCAGAGTGAGAGCAATTCCTTCTGGGACGCGAGCCCCCTGCTGCTGGGGAAGCCCCCTCAAGGTGAGTGTAGCGGGAAGACACAGAAGTGAGGGGCCCTGGCCATCCACCGGCCATCTGCACGTGGTGGAGGTCCATGTCTGCATTCTCTCCGCTCCGTGCAGAAGAGGACAGCTCTGAGGAGGATTCGGACGAGTGCCGCTGTGTGAGTGGCCGCTGCGTGCCCCGGCCTGGTGGCGCCGTGTGCGAGTGTCCAGGCGGCTTCCAGCTCGATGCCTCTCGTGCACGCTGCGTGGGTGAGCTGGGGGAGAGGGCCCCACGGGTGGTGGGGGATGGGGCTGGCGCCCAGGCCTGCAGCAAGGGAGAGGGGCACGGCCAGGGCGTGGGTGGGGGTTAACACGCTAAGGGGGCTGGGTGTTCTGGCGCCCTGGGGAAGCCCTCACCTGTCGCCCCCACCCCCAGACATCGATGAGTGCAGAGAGCTGAACCAGCGCGGGCTGCTCTGCAAGAGTGAGCGCTGCGTGAACACCAGCGGCTCCTTCCGCTGCGTCTGCAAAGCTGGCTTCGCGCGAAGCCGCCCACATGGGGCCTGCGTGCCCCAGCGCCGCCGCTGACGAACGTTCTGCACATGGCTATCAGCGAGGGATTTCTACTGGACCTTCCCGGCGAGCTCAGCCTCTGTCGCCAGCCCTGACTCGGGGGCTAGGACCCAGGGAATCTCCAGGGCCCCACCCCCCCACCCCCGAGTTTCAAGGGCACCTGTAGTAGCGCCACCCAGTTCACAGGAAGACATTGGGTCTCGGGCACTGGTTGCTTTCCTCCCAGAGGGCATTTCCTGGAAACTGATAAATCAGATCTGGCCTCTTTAATCTTGGCTTTCCAAGCAAATTGATGTTCATGTCTGTGGAGAGCATGGACCCAAGACCAGACCCAAGCCTCCCGGGAGGGGCTACACTGAGCCCAGCACAGGGGTGTGAAATAGAATTTATTGTGGCTCTGATTATGTACATGTGAGATGTGCCTGGCCGCACTGGCCCGGCTGGCATGGTTTGTACAATAAATACATCCGCGGGGCCGCTCTCCGCGGCTACAAGCGCCCACACCGCAGTTCAGTCCAGCTTCCGGGTTCCCAGCTTCATGGGGCCCTTGGCCGCCTTCTTCTCAGCACGTTTGGCCTCCATCTCCCGCCGACGCTCCTCGCGCTTCTTCCGGGCCAGCTCCGCCTTCCCTTGCCCTGGGAGCGGGTGGAGGAGGTGGGCTGAGAGCTTCCGGAGCACCGGGGGCCCCGCTGCCCAGCCTGCACCTGGGCCAAGGTCAACAGCCCTAGCCCGCCAGCCCTCTGAGGGGAAGCACTTACGGCTCTCTGTCTCCAGACCCTCCCAGTTGTCATCACCCCATGAATCAGGTCTCAGCTGAAAGGAAAGTGTGGTTGGAGTAGGGGCGGACTCCCAGCTGAGGTCCACCCCAGTCTGTACCCTCCCCCCCATGGGTGCCACGTACCTGGGCGCCAGCCTCCCGTCGAGTGGACACGGCAGCAAAGGGATCACCTTTGTCACTGGGCTCTGGGCTCCCCCAGTTATACTCACTGGCCAGCCGTGTGCCCTCAGGGGGTGGCTCTGGGGGACTTGGCTCCTGCCAGCCCTGCTCCCATGAGCCCTCGGCTTCCCAGCTGCTCCAGTCTGACTCAGGGGATTTAGCATCCAGGTTGCTGGTCTGCAGAAGGTGGGGAGGTTGTGCCTGATGGAGTAAGGGGGGAGCTGGTCCCACCCCCCATAGGAACACCTGTCCCCACTCTGCTTACCTGCCCAGCACGGCTAGTCTGGCCCCCAGTTCTCCAGTCTTCCTGCTGGGCCAACACAGATTCGGCCTCCTGCTGCAGCGTGGAAAGGAGAGGATGGCTATACACACTCCAGCCCTCACCCAAAGGACAGGGAAGCCTGCCAGCCCCTTCCCAGCCATGGGCTCCACACTTTCTTCTTTTGCATTCCATCTCATTTGCTCCTCCAGCCTTATTTCCCATCTCTAAAGTGGACATGCGGACATGCCATCACTCCTCTGCGGCTGGGGAATAAGATCTAGCTGGTCTACATTCCTCCCCACAGTCCCAGGCCAGAGCCTGCTGGCAGCAGGTGGAGAAATCGGGCCCAGAGGTCTGTCCCCATGCCCTTCAGTGTAGCCCCACTCCATCCTCAGCAACCCCCCTCCGTAGGCCTAGGAATGGCCTCTCCTTGCTGACCACTGGAGCTAGTAGGGGAAGGATGGGGAGCAGAAAAGACTGAGGAAGACCAATGGGCGCCCCCAAACCTGCCCACCTGGACTTGCATTTCCAGCCCTGCTCCCAGGAGCCCTTGGAGTTTAGTGGGTGTCACCCACGAGGCTACTCCATGACACCTCCGCACAAGGGACGCTGTGCAAGTGAGGACAGGCGGTATTCTGGCCAAGGCCACCTGAGCTCCTTGAAAGCAGCCTATAACCTTTCAGCTGGAGTCGCCTAGGGAGCCCCCCTGAGCCCCACTCACCTCCAGGCTGCCCCAGTCTTCATCATCCCATCTGTCGGCAGCACTGCTCTCCTCCGCTGTGTCTGGGCCCTCCTCTTGCGTCTCCCAGTGGCCTGGGGTGGCGGGTGTGGCAGGGACGAGGGTGGGGGCTGGGGCAGAAAGTCCTGAGGAGCAGAGGCTCACTGAGCTCCCGTACACTGCGACCCAGGAAGGTCTCGAAACAGGGAGAGGTTGCTGGGGTGGGAGTGGGGAGGTATAGGGAGGAGAAGCTAACAAGGGGACTAGACCCTGCCCTGTCCCTCACATCCCCACCACCACCCCAGGGGAAGCCAGACAGGAACAGCTCCTGGGTGCCAACGCCCCCAAGCCCTTTAAGTCACCGACACAGCCTCTCTGGGACACTCACCCTCAGGCGTGGGTCTCTGAGGAACGTTGGTTTCAGCCGGGGCAGCTGCTGGGTGTGCGCGGATCAGCTTGGAGGTGAGCGAGGAGACTCCTGTCACAGCCCAGCCTGCCCAGCTAGCTGCGGCTCCTCCCACACCGGGGCTGGATGCTGCATGGACATCCTTCTCTGGGCAGTGACAGGAGACAGACAGAGACAGTCACCCCAGACTCTATGGGGAAGGTGACAGGAAGGCAGGAACTAACATAGAGCAACTTGTGGCGGCCCCCCTTCTCCAGGCCTGTGCTCCCTCATTGGCAAGATGGGGGCAGTAGGGACCAATGGTGTCAGGTCTGCTCTCTGTGGTTCTTCTAGCTTTCAGATACTCCAGTGAGGGCGAAGGGGGTTGTGACAGTCAAAGATGTGGGAGGAAGAGGGAACATGAGTGTGGGCCACTCACCCACTTCAGCCAGCTGGGTGGGGTCCTCGGACACAGACTCCAGTTTGGACAGGAAGCTTCGAATGGCCTTGAAGGCCTGTGGGGTAGTAAGGGGCAGCGCTGGGGCCTCCAGGGTTCCCACGAGCCCACCAGGCCAGCCAGGGCCCAGCTGCTAAGCCCCCGGAGCCCCAGCTCCAGAGCCCAGGCCCAGCTCCACCTCACCTGGTCTCGCACGGATTTCTCGGGATCCACAGTGAGGCCACAGAGCACAGGCAGGATCTTGTGGGCACAGTCGTTCATTGAGTAGAGGTTGTGGGTGGCGGCAAAGCCCAGGACACCCGCCACCCGGGAAGGTGCAAAAGGGTCCTTAGTGGCCCGGCTGAAGGCGGAGGTGAGGACCCTGTGCCTGGTCTGGGGAGGGGTGGGGGAGAGGACTCCTGAGTACAGGGTCAGCAGTGGGACCCAGGACCACCAGAGCTGGTTCCCAGAGCGAAGCCACCCATGGGCCCCACCCGTGCCCCCAAGTCAGAAAAATCTGAGCTAATGAGGAAGTGCTTTACTGAAAACTCAGTCTTGGCTTCTCCTCCCAGATTGGTGTGTTCCTGCTGCCTTAGG
>PITA01027188.1:0-10908 GCA_004023965.1 Spilogale gracilis | reverse complement strand
CCAGCACCATGGGCCCCTCAGACTCGGGCCAGGAGGGTGAGTGCACAAGGGGCACACTGCGGCCCTGAGGCAGGGCCAGAAGCCTCAGGCCGCGGGCCGGGCACTCACACCAGCGCTGAGGCAGGAGCCGATCTTGCCCAGGCAGACGGTAGTGTTGCAGCGAATGGGGCCCTGCTCGTCCTTGGCCTGTAGCCGTGCGAAGTGCTTCATCAGCTCCACGTTGAGGTTGGTCTCGTTCAACTTTGGGGCCAGGAGCAGCATGGACTGCAGGGCGGGGGAGTGCAGAAATTGGGGCCGCGGCCAGCAAAGGGCCACAGGGAGGAGTGGCCCCCTGGGAGGATGTGGAAGCCAACAGCAACACTGGGCTCTGATGGGACCCACCAAGGCCCTCCCAAACCTGCCTCCCCACCGGGTCCTGAGCCCTGCCCAGAACGCTGAGGCAGGGGACATTTCTCTGGCCCCTTTGCCCCAGAACCTCTGAGGTTGGTTCACACTGTCGCCCGTCTTTCTCCTTCTGCTCTCTCTTGCGTGCACTCAACTCAGACTTCCACAGAAACACCCACTGCCACGCTCTACCAACTGGCTCGAGGGGAGATCACCAGGGACCTCTGTGTTGCTAAATCCAATGGCCAATTCTCCATCCAAACCAAATTTGAGCCCTCAGCAGCTGTGACACCCCCATATTCTTCCTCCTGGAGACTTCCATCTCCAGTCCTCCAGGACCCTGCCCTCTCCTGGTTCTCCTCGGACCTCGAAGTCTGCACCTTCTCAGTCTCCTGTGGCTGAGAACTTCCTGTTCAGACCCCAGAGCTGCTCCCCAGGCCCCTTCTCTTGTACAACTCACCCTGGGTGACCTCAGTGGCTTTGAATGCCCTTAGTAGCTGACAATTCTCAGGTGAGCACCTCTGGCCCAGGCTTCTTCCTTAAACTACACACATTGGTATAACCAGCGGCCGAGCAGATACCTGCACCTGCCTAACAGATGTGGCCAAGAGCAGACCGACCTCTTCCCGCCACACTGCTTCTCCCAGTCTTCTCAGTAAATGGCAACTTAACCTTCCAGTTGCCCAGGCCAGAAACCTTAGAGCCATACTTGGCTTCACAGTCACCCATCGGCACATACCGTCTGCCCCCCTTTTGGAACGTGGCCCCTTCTATCCGCCTGCTACTACCTTTCAGATCTGAGCCCCATGACCTCTCAGACTCCACCTCTCTGCACCATGCCCCCTCAGCCGTGCTAACCCTCTTGCTGCTACTCCTCCTTTCCAGGTACGTGCTAGCCTCAGTCTCTGCACAGTCCTTCTGCAGGGAACACATTTCTTCTCCATCGCCCTGTGGTCTGACCCCTTGCTCCTTTCCTTTAATGACACCTCCGTAGCAAAGGCTTCCCTGACTGCTGTTGTTAAAACTGCAAGCCCTCTCTTCACCCTCTTTCTAACATATCTCTTCTTTTTTTTAAGATTTTATTTATTTAGGGGTGCCTGGGTGGCTCAGTTGGTTAAGCAACTGCCTTCAGCTCAGGTCATGATCCTGGAGGCCTGGGATCGGGCCCCGCATCAGACTCCCTGCTCCACGGGAAGCCTGCTCCTCCCACTCTCACTTCCCCTGCTTGTGTTTCCTCTATCACTGTGTTTCTCTCTGTCAAATAAATAAAATTTAAAAAACAAAAAAAAAGGTTTTATATATTTTAAAAAAGAAGATTTTATTTACTTATTTCAGGAAGAGAGCAGTCGTACGTGCACACAAGCAGGGGGAGGAACAGAGAGAGATGGAGACACAGATGGCACACTGAGTGCAGAGACCCAACAGGACTCAATCTCAGGACTCTGACAGCATGATCGGAGCTGAGATCAGGAGTCATGCAGTCAACCCACTGAGCCACCCAGGCACCCCCTAACATATCTTTTCTAATTCTGGTTCCTGTCTGGCGAGCCCACTCTCCGTCACCTCCAAAAGCAGCTCCCTGAGACCCCCTGCATCCCAGCTCGGGCCACAAGGCCGGGCGCTGAAAGAGCCTCAGCCAGCATCCATTGCGCGGAGGATATAGCCATGCCCGTCCTGCTCTGCCACCAGCTACTGAGTGCACCTGGAGCCTGGGCCCACGTGCAGGATGGCGCCTGCCCCTCCCTTAACCGGCTCAGATGCACAGGCCCCAACCAAGGCCTCCGTGTCCTTGTGTGAGCCCCCTCCAAGCCTTGGAAAACCAGGGCACACCTACCTTGACTGTCTGCTCTCGGATGGCCGGGTTAGTGTCCAGGAAGCCATGTACAACGTGGGGAAAGATCTGTGTGTTGACTGTAGGCTCATCCAGGTACTGGATAAACTGCTCCATCTGTGGCCCGGGGGGGGGGGGGGGGGTTTGAGAACACAGTCAGCCCTGCCTCGCCTGACCACGGCCACCGGCCCATTTCAGGCTTGGTTATTCCCCCTACACGGGCACTGGCCAGCCAGGTGAGCATCCTGAGCACTCCACCTCCCATCTGGCCTTTCTCTGGTCTTCGGACCACATGGAGTGATGAGGAGGCCAGGAGGGTGCTGGGAAGAACCAAAGACTGGGAACTGGAGGGTCTGGCCTCTGGTCCCGCACCACGCCCCTTCTTAGAGCCTCCACTGCCTCTTCTGTGAAAGTTATCACCCCCGGGGCGCCTGGGTGGCTCGGTTGGTTCAGCGACTGCCTTAGGCTCAGGTCATGATCCCGGAGACCCGGGATCGAGTCCCACATCGGGCTCCCCGCTCAGCGGGAAGCCTGCTTCTCCCTCTCTCACTCCCCCTGCTTGTGTTCCCTCTCTGGCTATGTTTCTCTCTGTCAAATAAATAAATTTAAAAAAAAGAAAAGAAAAGAAAGTTATCACCCCCACCCAGAAAGCGGCATGGGGAAGGCTCACATGTTTGGCAGTTGGCGAGGGAATGATACCTGGGAGCGTCTAGGACTTCCTGGCTCGTTAGAGGCCCCTACCCTCGATTCCGCAGATTATGTCTGATGCTCCCAACTGCCCTGGCGTTGGCAGGAGAGACAATATCCCCACTCTAAATGGCTCAAGTGACCAAGCCCACATTGTTGTAGGGGGAAGGCCTGCAGGCTGGGCCTTCCCAGAGCTGCCGCTGAGCCCCGAGACGGTCTCAACTTCCTAGAGCCCAGGCTTACCAGCCCCTCACGTGTGCGTGTTTGCGGAAAAGGTTCCAGGGTGCCAGGGCAGGGGCGCCAGCCACTGGTCTGGGCCTGGAGATGAGGCAGGGGGTCTCCCTAGCAGCCAAGGTGGGGTCTGGATGCGGCAGAGGGGGACAGGGTCTAACCACAGCCCCTACCTGCTGCAGGAGGCGGATGCGCATGGCCCGGTCAGTGGACGAGAACATTTTGACCACAACAGGGATGATCTTCTGCTGATATTCCTCAGCATTGAGAAACTTGCCCACCTTCAGGAAAGAGCAGGAAGATGGGGCTCAGCTACCTCCATAGAAGTGGGGTGACCTTACTGGGCTCATTTATTTTCCTTGGGCTCCCCGCTGATTTCCCAGGGTGGGGATGGGGTGATGGTGGAGGGAGTCAGGCACTTCTCCAGCAGCCTCTGCCCATCCTCCATCTCAGGCAGCCCTGCCCTTAATACCTTTCTGGGTCAAGGCAGCCTCTCAGAAGGCCAAGCAAAGGGCGTGCCCTCTGTATGATCAGGCACCAGTACACGAAATGGACATACACACACACAGAAGTCTAACTCTAATTCTATCATTTCTGGAGATTCCTAGCCACACAGAATTTGCTTGCTGCCTTCCCCCTCCAGGGAAGAGTCAACAGAGCAGGGAACGGCAGGCACCCAGGTAAGAGTGGGCAGGGAGGAAGGTGGAGAGGATCCAGCCCCTAGACGTCAAAAGAACAGAGTGCCTAGAGGTCAGGAGGGAGAACGGAAAGTGGGGTGGTGAGCAGGTGACCTCCTGAGCCTGGGAAACCAGGGAGCACAAGTCAGACCAAGGGTCGGGGGGGGGGGGAACAGAACAAGGCCTATAGGCTCTGAAGTAAGGGGTCTTCGGGAAAAAAATTTTAGAGGCACAAGTTTCCTCTCCCCAAGGACAAGAAGTCTGGACAGCTGATCAGGTGGCCCTGGAGAGCTGAACCAACGCAGTATCAGCGGCGAGCTCCTCAAGCACGTGGGCTTGTGTGTGTGCGTGCATATGAGTTTGAGTGTGGGCCTGCCCCTCCCCCCAGAGCCCTCTCTTTTGCCACTCCCCCCCAGCCAGGTCGGGGCCCCACAGCCTCCACCCACCTTGAAGAGGGGTGTGAGGACGACGGCTCCTGCATTGCCAAACTCGAAGGCGGTCAGCAGCTGGGGCAGCACCTTGTGCCGGCAGAAATCCTCCGGGAAGGAGTCTAGGCTCTTGCTCAGCTCTTGGAAGAACTTTTGCTTCTCAGCTGGCTCTTTGATCTGGGGGAACAAGGACAGGATACAGGTAGGCATATCAGCCTAGTCACGCCATTTCTCGGGTACGGGCAGGGCCAGGGGTTTGCCCCGACCCCGCCTGAAAAAGAACTGAAGCGTATAGGTTCTGGAGCCCAGTGGGGCTGGGTTCAATTCCCAACTCCCCCTTTTAGTAGCCATGTGACCTTGGGCAAGTTCCTCTAACTGTGAAATGGGATCATAACTACACCACCTCACAGAGCTGTCGTGCGTGAGAAAGCTCAGTGCATGACACACAACGGTCATTCCCATCACCGCGCTGACTGCTGGGACAGCAGCTGCTGGGGACAGCAGGCACTTTGTCAGCACTGCCTCTACTCGTCGCCATAATCCAAGGTGTGAGGACCATTAACCCCGGCACACAGAGGAGGACACTAAGGCTCAGAGAGGGGAGGGGGCTTAGTGCTCAGCTCTGGGGGAAGGCAGGGATTAGGTACAGCTGACCCCCCAGACCCGGTCCTCCCACTGAGCCCAGACTGGCCAAGCTGTCAGCTTAACGATCCCCCTCCACCTCCCTCTGGGGCCATCATCGGCACAACTCATTTTTCCTGAAGACAGACTACAGGCCAGCCAGTTATATACCGAAATCTTTGTGCAGGTTAAAAAATCCCCCCACAACTTGATGAGATAGGTGCCCAACATAATCCACATTTAATCCACCAAGGAAGCTGAGGCACAGAGAGGGCAAGGAATCGGCCCAAAGCCACACAGCTAAAAAGCAGTCAGGGGCAAGTGTGACTCAGGGATCCGGACCCTCCACGGCACTGTACGTAAGGAAGAGGTGCTCACCAACCCCCACGGATGGGCAAGGAGGCTGAGGCTCAAGGTCACCAGCCAGGAGTGATGGGCGGGGAGTATGACCTAGTCCTGTCTACTTCCAAAGTTCCTGTGCTTACTACTACACCCCTGTTCCCCAAGCTGCTGCCTGGCCCAGAAGAGCTGACCTCTGGCTGGGGATGAGGGGAGCCTGGGGGGGCACCAGAGCAGCTCAGTCGAGTGCGGGAGGCAGGCTTCGTGCTCTGATAGCGCTCACGGGGCACCGAGGCCTAGAGGAAGACCCAACCACACTCCAGGTTGCCTAGCTGGTCTGCCCAATGACGGGAAGTGGGGCCCCTAGGTGCTGCCCTCCCACATTCTCCTTGGGACTGGCCGGAAAAAGCCTGTCTGCTGTGCAGCACACTTTAAGCAGGGCAGCTGGGCAGAGTCAGCCACGTGAGGAGAACTCCACGGAACAAAGTTCCTGCTGCGCGCACACTGCCCAGGAGGCATGGGGCTCAGCGTTTCCAGCGCTTCTGCCTCGAGACGAAGCTCAGGTTCCCCGTGCTCTGAAGAGTCCACGGACCCGGCTCCACCAGGGTCTATGCCAGTGTCTGTCACTCCTCCCCAACTCCAGATTCTCAGTCACCTTTCTGTGTGCCCCACACACGGCCGGGTCAGAGCAGGTATCCAGGGCTGAGCCTTCCTCCTTCATTCCCTACAACAACCTATGGGCCAGCAGAGACTAGTATTATCCCCATTATACAGATATGGAAATTGAAGTTCAAGGAGATTAAGCCAAGGGTCCCTTCCTCACATCTTGCCATTTGCTGTTCCCCCTGCCTGGAACAGTCTTCCCCAGTTACCATCCCCATGGCTCCCACTCTTCAGGTCTCAGCTCAAATGGCAGCCCTGAGAGAGGCCTTCCCTAGCACCCTGACCCACTATTTTCCTTCCTGGTATTTATCCTTGTCCCAGAATAGTACTCCTGGGGAGTATACATTTCCTTTTATGTATTTTCTGTCCCTCTCCGCCGGTGAGAGTCCCTGAGGGTGGGTACCTAGTAAATTTACTCTCTGCTCGATCCTGGAAGACAGGGATCTGGGTCTGACTCTCCCTCCCCACCCTGCTGCCCACAGCACATCACGACACCGGGCATGGCGTGCATCAGGGTCAGGGGTCAGGGCCAGTATGGACCGTGGAGTCAGTGGGGAGCCAGGAGCAGTCCCCAAGCACCTACTATGTGCCAAGAGCCCTACTGTGCACTTCAAACTCACTGAGTCCTCATCGGGCTCCTCTGAAATAGGCTCAGTCACTAGCAACACATGTCAGCCAAGTCACACTGTAAGAGCTGGAGCCAGGCTTCAGGCCCAGAGCGCTGGGCTCCATAGTCCCTGTTTGTCTCCCAGGGTCTAATTATGAGGGAGCCCACAGTGCGGAGGGAGAGCCAGGGTGAAGAACACAGGACCAAAGCCCAGGGTGGGCCGGGGGCGGGGAGGAGGCTCACCTGGATCTCTTCCAAGAAGAGGTTGGTCTCCACAAAGCGGTTGTTCATGAAGCCACCAGGCGCCCGGCAGTTCTGCAGGAAGCGCGCTGGATTGGGGCGCACCTTGGGGTTGGCGCCGACTAGCTCACAGTAATGGGGCACCAGCGATTTGGGGATCTATGGGAGAAGAGTCAGTGTCAGGGCACGGCTGGCTGGCTGGCACAGAGGAGCTGGGACTGGGTCAGACACTCACCTTCCCAGGGTTGCGCAGGGCAGCCGCCCGAGGGAGGGGCCCATTGAAGACTTCCCAGATGAGGCAGCCCAAGCGCCACATGTCAGCTGACCTGAGGCAGGGCAGTGACCACAGCTGCTCGAGGCCCTGCCAGCTGCTAGCACAGGCCTCCAACCTGCCTTGGGCACCAGACCCTCACTGCACGGCAGACGCTGAGCTATGTCCCTCAGCTGATCCTCCCATCAGCCCTGAGAAGCAGGGTGCATTAGTCCCATTGGACAGATAAAGAAAGTGAGGCTCAGAGAAGCAAGTCACACGTCTTTCAAACTCAGAACTACCGAAACACACTCAAAGCCTGTGTTTATCCAGCCCTACCTGCCAGGGGACCCTGGTTCCCTTCCCAGCTGGGCAGCGGGGGATGGGGGGCTGTGCCAACTAGCTGAGGGGTCCTGAGACTGTAGGAGCTTCCAGAATAGGGCAGGCTGGGGCATGCTGCCCCCAGTCACCCACCATTTCTCTCTGACTGTTCTGCCACCGCCATCAGCCAACTCCGGAGGGTCATACTGCTCAAGTTCGGGGACCCCCTTCTGGGGAGGTCCCCCGCCATTGCCCTGGGAAGAATACATGTAGTCCAGGCCCCCCAGCTTCCACTCGCCGGCGCGGTCCACGAACACAGCAGCCATGCAGACGTTGTTGTGGATGAGGCTGCAGTCATTGACCAGGAAGCTGAGGGCTTTCTGGGGGCAGAAGGAATCATCACACTCCAGCAACTCAAGGCCCCCACCCTGCTCTCATAGCCACTGCCCCCCACCTCACCACAATCTGGTGTAGCCCCCAGGAAAGCTCCAGCTCCTTCAGGCCACCGGATTCAGCTCGCTCCTTGAGGTATGTTTTCAGTGGGGTCACTGCCTCTGTCACTACATGGAGGCATTTGTCTGTCTGAAGAAAGGGACATGGCAGGAGAGGAAGGGAAGATAAGAGAAATAGGGAGACAGGTGGAGGAGGGGGAATCAAATCCCTGGGTCCTGAAGCTGAGGGGCAGGAAGACAGTAGTCAGGTCTGGGAGACTAGGAGAAAGGGGGGGGGGTGGAGATGGGGCAGCCTGGGAGGCAGGTACCTCCAGCCCATCGATGTAGGCCAGAATGTTGGGGTGCCGGAGAGTTTTGAGGCGCTTGAAGGCAGCTTTGGCCACCTGGGTCTGCTCGTCCGCACCTGGCTTCACATCGTACACGAAGATGGACACCGGGCTGCCTGTGGCCTGGGGAGAGAGCAGAGGGACCTGAGGGATGGGGCCGGGCGACCACTCCAGCTCCGAGATGGTCCGAGAGCTGGTCAGTACGGGGAGGAAAGGGCCACCGCCGGTCTCTCTCCAGGTCAGCCCTCGGACACTGAGCCTGGCCCACGTGACGCCGGTTCCGTCCGCCAGTCCTCCCTCGGTCCTTCCGCCCGCCACGTCGGCACTGCCCGGCCCCCTCCCCCGGCCCGTTGCCCCGGAGGCTCCGCAGCCACGTCAGGCGGGGCGCGACGCGGCGCGGCCGGCGGCGCTGACTAGGCGAGACCGAGGTCGGCCGCGGCCTGCGGAGCGGGGCCGCGCTCACCTTCTTGCGGCCGCGGTGCAGGACCCAGGGCCCCGGCGGGCCGGCCTCGGGAGGGTCCGGGCTGAGCTCGAACGGGAAGTCCCGGACCGGGTCCCGGGCAAAAAACCACATCCTTCGCGCCGCCGCCGCCGCCGCCGCAGCCTGGGGCGCCTCAGCTCCGGGTCCTCCAGCCGCCGAGCCCGGCGGGGCGGGGCGGGGGCGGGGCCTGAGCCGGTGGGCGGTGCAGGCGAGAGGGCGGGGAGTGGGGCGGGATCGGTGGGCGGGGCCGGCGGCGCGGAAACCAACCAAAGGCGGCGGGACCAACCTCTTGCAAGCCAGGCGCCACCCGTTACCGGGTGTCTGGACCTGGCAGGTCACCCAAACTCTCTGAGCTTCTGTGTCCTTATATCTAAAACGTGAGTGGTAGTAGAGTCCACCTCCCAGCGTTATTATAGGGATGGGAACTTGAGAAGCAACAGGGGATGGAGAAACCGTGGCGTGGAAGAGGAGAGGGAGCATGTCAGAAGAGAAAGTAATACAGTGAAGGAGCGAAGTGAGAAGTGGGGTAGACAGGCTTAGGGAGGACGATTGTAGGACGATTGTCCCCAAGCCCGATGTTCTCTCCCAGCAGCCAGTGGGCGGCTCCAGGATCCAGTGAGGCATCAGTGCTGGTGGAATGACTGAGTGCCCAGTGAAGAAGCTCAAGGAGAAGGAGCAAGGTTGGCTGGGCGGGTCGTGCAGAGAGTGAAGCAAAGGTCCCGGGGAGGTCAAGGAACCCTGTGGCAGGGAAGGAAGAAGCAGTAACTCCAGGAAAAGAGAAAAGTGGAGGAGGAACAGCCCAGAAAGTCCAGAAGAGGGGCACCTGGGTGGCTCAGTTGGTTAAGCGACTGCCTTCGGCTCAGGTCACGATCCGGGAGACCCGGGATTGAGTCCCCACATCGGGCTCCCTGCTCAGTGGGAAGCCTGCTTCTCCCTCTATCACTCCCCCTGCTTGTGTTCCCTCTCTGGCTGTGTTTCTCTCTGTCAAATAAATAAAATCTTAAAAAAAAAGAAAGAAAGAAAGAACGAACGAAGAAAGAAAGAAAGATAGAAATTAAGTCCGGCCAGAAGAGGCCAGAGGGCCAGGAGGGTCCTGCTCTCAGGGGCCCAGCAGACCTAGTGGTCTGGTCTACAAGGCCAGCATCAGCATCTTTTCCAGGCCCCCCCATTGCCTGTGCAGGTAGGGGTTTTCTATGGCAAAGTGGTGTCTGCGGTTCAAATGCCAGTCACACTAGTGGGGACCCAGCCCCTTAGCTAGAGACCGGAGCCCAGTGTCCAGGAGCGACTGGGCCGACAATGACCCTCCCCCCCCACCTTCAGGTAGAGCCTCAGGGGACCCTGGGTTGGGGACAGTCCCGGGGCCACACCCTATGGAGTGTGGGTGAGATCCTAGAACTGATTATGAAAATGTTAGCTGGGAACAGATTCGAGGAAAGGGGGTGCCAACGTCAGCAGAGTTGAGTTCAAATTCCTGCTCAGGCCCTCTCACTCGCTGTGGGAACTCACCTTATCCTCTGGAAACCTTCTTCCCTCATCTGTAAATTGGAATGCACAGTACCCTGTACCCTACCTGACAGAGAACAACCACTCAGCACAGCACTCATTGTCTCCCTTTCCTTGTCCAAGCACCTGTGAGGGACAGTCACACAGAGGGAGGGATACACAGGATATTAGCTTCTCAGAGCAGAATAGAAGTAACCACCAGCGATTTTCCTGTGTAGTAAGACAGTGACAACATTGTGAATATGGAATTTGCAATATTGTGGGGTAGGGAGCTTACAGTCATGGGGGGGGGGGGCTGGCAAGTAGAGGTCCGGAATGCCAGAACACAGAGTCTAGAATTTTATCATACCAGGGAGGTAAGCAAGCCAGAGCCTGAGCTGTGTGTTTGTGAGTGTGAAATGATGGAGACGACACTTTGGAGTCATGGTGGAAGGGGATGGTTTAAGAAAATAGGGTTCATGGGGCGCCTGGATGGCTCAATGGTTGAGCGTCTGCCTTCTGCTCAGGTCATGATCCCGGAGTCCCGCGTGGGGCTCCCTGCTCGGCGGGAAGCCTGCTTCTCCCTCTCTCACTCCCCCTGCTTGTGTTCCCTCTCTAGCTATGACTCTCTCTAACAAATAAATAAATAAAATCTTTTTTTTTCAGTTTTTTTTTTTATTGTTACTAAATTTTTTTCCCATTGTTCCAAGATTCATTCCCCATTCCCAACACCCAGTGCTCCACGCTCTAGGTGTCCCCAGTACCCACCACCAGGCTCTCCCATCCCCCCACCCCCCTCCCTCCAAGTCGCTCAGTTTGTTTCTGTGTCCAAAGTCTCTGTTGTTTCGTCTCCCTCCCTGGATTACCCTAGTTCCCATTTCCTTTCCT
>PITA01027187.1:0-21359 GCA_004023965.1 Spilogale gracilis | reverse complement strand
AGGGGGCAGGGGGCAGGGGACAGGGGGCACTCCCTCCGCCCACAGGTCCAGGAAGCCAGCGCAGGATATGCACTTCTGCCTCCGCCGGCAGACAAGGCTGTGCCCATGAGCAGAAACCAGTTAAATAAAAGACTTAAATAAGGATCTCAAATCCCATAATATAAAAAATGTCCAGGTTTCAAGTGAAAACCACTCATTATACTGCGAATCCAGCCTCAAACTGAAAGAAAAACGATAATCAGTCGATTCCAATGCCGAGACGACAGAAATGTCAGAAACGCACAACAAAAATTTTCAAGCAACTTAAAAAAATCGTTTAAAAGATTTTTAAATACAGAACTATTTCGATGATACAAACATGCTTAAATGAAAAACAAATCTTTAGCAAGAGACAGTCTTATCAAAGAAATAAAAGCTATGAAGAACCTAATGGTAATTTTAGAGTTGAAAAATACAGCTCAGTGGGGCGGCTTAACAGCAAAAAGGAAGGGACACGGGAAACAATCAGTGAACCAGGGGACAAAATGATAGAGAATGTCCAACCTAAACAACTAAGAGAAAACAGACTGAAATATATGAACAGAGCCTCATGAACTCTTGATTCTATGAAAAAAGCTCTACTATTTGCGTCACTGGAGTCAGGAAAGAAGAGGAAAAAGAGAACGAGGTTGCTAAAGTACTCAAAGAAACCGGCTGAAAACTGTCTAAATCTGGCAAGAGACAGAAATCCAGATTCAAAAAGCTGAGGATGAATCCAAATCAATCTATGCCAATATACATTGTAACGAAACTTCTGAAAACTAAAGACAAAGAAAAATTCTTGAAAGCAGCCAAAGATGACAGGCCAGCGAAAATGATAGCTTGCCTACAGAGAAAAAAATAACCCAAATGACAGCAGATTTTTCATCAAAAACCACAGAGGCCAGAAGAAAGTGGCACATTTTTCAAGGGCTGACAGAGAACTCTCTGTCCAGAATCTTTATCTAGTGAAAATGACCTTCTGGAATGAAGGGCGAATCAAGACCTTCTTGGGGGCTGGGTGGGGCACGGAGAGGGGACTCTAACGGAATCTGTCAATAACAGATCAATCCTAAAAGCAGGTTTAAAGGAGGTAAAGAAGTTCCCTGAACAGAAAGTAAAAGACAAAAGGAGCCTTGGAAATCAGGAAGTTAGAAAGAACATGGCAAACAAAAACACGTATGAATAAGGGCACCTGGCTGGCTCCCTCAGGAGAGAGGGCAACTACTGATCTCAGGGTCAAGTCTTTGAGCTCCATGTTGGGTGTAGAGATTACTTAAATTAAAGCTTAAAAAAAAAAGCATAAATACAATAGGCTTTTCTTCTTCCCCTACTGTGCTTTCTAAATTATATCTGGCTGTTTAAGCAAAAAGGGGAACAGTTATGTGATTCTAAATATGAGCAAAGGAAACACTTAAGGCAATTACATCAAAGGAGGGACACAGTTAGGAGACATAAAAGGTAAGGTTTTATATGTCTCTCAAAAGGAGAAAATGATGAAACCAGTAGACTGTGATATGCATGTAATGTAACACACAGAACAACCCTTAAAAAACCTATATAAAGAGATAAACTGAAAAATATAAATTGAACAGAATTCTTAAAAATGTTCACATAAACCGCAGGAACCCTGGAAAAAGAAAAATGAAAAACAGGAAAGAATAAAGATTGGCAAAAATAAGTCCTAATATATCAATAATTACAATAAGTGGCAACTATAAATATACCAATTAAAAGACAAAAACTGGCAGATTAGAGGAAAAACATGACATGGCAACAAGATACTCACTCTGATTATAATGCTACAAGCAGGATGAAAGTGAAAGGATGGAAAAAGCTGGGTCAGGCAAACTGTCAAAGGAAAGCGTTATTATTACCAGATAAAACAGACTACATAGCAAGGAAAAGTGCCTGAGAACAAAAAGGTTATTACACAATGATAAAGGAATAAATCCACTAGTAAGACACAGAAATCGACACCTGAAACTAATATGACATTATGTCAATTATATCTCAAAAAAAAAAAGGTACAGGAATATTAAATGTGGATGCTCCAAATAACAGAACTATAAAGTATATGTCAAGCAAAAACTGACAGAACTAAAAGGAGAAACAGACAAATCCACAATTCTGGTTGGAGACCTCAACACCCCTCTCTCTACAACTGAGAGAACAACTACAGAAAAAATCAGCAAGGTCATGGAAGGAAAAAAACATAGTAAACCAGTGATCTGGCTGACATTTACAGAATACTGCGCCCAACAAGAGCGAACATTTCTTCCAGGGACCCATGAGACACATTACCAAGTCAAGACTATATCCTGGGCCATAAAACAACCCCCCCCCCCCAAACTTAAAAGAACTGAAGCCACACAGAATGTGTTCTCCAACCACAGTTTAATCAAACTAGAAATTAGTAACATGAAGACAACAGGAAAATCTCCAAATACTTGAATACAAAGCAACATATTTCTAAATAATCTATGATTTATTTTTTTAAGACCTTATTTATTTGAGAGAGAGGGAGAGCAGAGCGAGAGTGAGAGAGAGCGAGCATGAATTGGGGGGGAAGGAGGAAGGAGAAGCAGACTCCCCGCTGAGCAGGGAGACAGATGTAGCCAAAGGCAGGGGCTTAACTGACTGAGCCACCCAGGTGCCCCTAGATAATCTATGATTTAAAGAAGCCTCATGGGAAATCAAACGAATATACTGGGCTGAATGGAAAGAAAATACAACATATCAAAATTTGTGGGACACAACTAAAGCATTGCGGGGAGGAAAATTTAGAGCACTAAATACATACATAAGGAAAAAAGAAAGTCTCGGTCAATGATCTACATTCCTACCTCAAGAACCTAGAAAAAGAAGAGTACAAAAACTTAAAGCAAGCAGAAGGAAGGAAATAATCAGGGCAGAAATCAATGAAACTGAAAATAAAACAAAAGAGAAAAGCTGGCTCCTTGAAAAGATCAATAAAATTGATAAACTTCTGGCAAAACGGTGATGAGTCCAAGGGATTAGGGGCCGAGCGACAAAACAGCCATGACTGCGAGATGGCACGAGCCACTTTCTTTGCACGGCACGTGGACAGGCGGCACGGGAAGGGCCATCCCTCACGGCGGGAGAGGGCGAGGGCAGGGGACTCCTGGGGGAGAAGGCTCTGCAGGGGCTTTGTGTCCACAGATGTCACTCAGCAGTCTGGCGGGCAGCCAGCAGCCCGAGATCTTTTATAGCCCCTGAGTCTGCTTATCAAAGCCCAGCAGATGGGGAGTGTCATTTCACAGGGGAGGCAAAGCAGGAAGTCTCTAAAAGGCTAAAAATATGCTTATTTGGGCTATATTTTAAGCAACCGAGGGTATAAGAATTTTAGTACAGTGCTGGTAGACTCTGAACTAATGGCCCAGCTTGCTGTGAATAAGGAAACAACACAGGGCCGCCCTGAATCCATTTATATAACCAAGAGTGACAAAGAAAAGGAGAGAAGACACAGTCGATTTCTGGAAGTAAACACAGTGTATCGGACAGACCCTGCAGACATCAGGAAGGTAACAGAATAACACAGCAGAGCTCCACATATATTAGGGTCCAACAACTACCAGGAGACGGACCAATTCTTTGAAAACACAAAGTACCACAACTCAACATAAAATAGACAAAAGTTTAAAGAGCCCTACAGTGATTAATGAAATTGAATTGGTAATTTTAAAACTCACAAAAAAGATATATTCAGGCTGAAACAGTTTCACTAGAAAATTATATCAAATATTTATTATTATTTTTTAAAGATTTTATTTATTTGAGAGAGAGAGAGAGAGGAAGTGAACATGATCGGGGAGAGGGTCAGAGGGAGAAGCAGGCTTCCCGCCGAGCAGGGAGCCCGATGTGGGGCTCGATCCCGGGTCTCCGGGATCATGACCTGAGCCGAAGGCAGTCGCTTAACCAACTGAGCCACCCAGGCGCCCTGAATTACATCAAATATTTAAAAAAACACACAATTCTATACAACCTCTTTGAGAAAACAGAAGATGGAACCCTTCCCAAGTCATTTTATGAAGCTGATTACCTAACTTACTATGTTTTTGTTTATTTAAACATTTTAATGTTATATATTTAACACATTAAGGATGTTTCATATACTACATATAAGTAATATATTAATATAAATGTGTATTAAGTACATAGTAAGTATGTAACATATTACATATATACATATTATACAGCATAAACATATTTAAAATTTTATTTATATACTTATATTTATTATTATACTGACACCAAAAACCAGAAGACAGTATTGAAACAAAACAAACTAGAGGGGCGCCTGGGTGGCTCAGTTGGTTGAGCGACTGCCTTCAGCTCAGGTCATGATCCCGGAGACCCGGGATCGAGTCCCACATCGGGCTCCCTGCTCGGCGGGAAGCCTGCTTCTCCCTCTCTCACTCTCTCTGCTTGTGTTCCCTCTCTGGCTGTGTTTCTCTCTGTCAAATGAATAAAATCTGTAAAAAAAAAATAAAACAAAAAACTAAAATATCTTTAAAAAAAAAACAAACAAAAAAAAACCCCTACAGAACAGTATCTCTTCTGAGTACTTAATAAAATACTAGCAAATAGAATTCACTAATATTTGTATTCATAAATACGATTACACACAATGGCCAAGTGGGCTTTATTTCAGGGATGAAAGGCTAGTTCAGTATTTCAAAACCAATGTCAGTATTAATAGGTCAAAAAAGAGAAATCAGATGATCACATCAGTTGGTGGAGAAAAGGCATTTCACAAGAGTCAACACCTGCTTGTGATAAAACTCTCAAAAAAAACCCCCCAAACCAAAAATAACCAGAGAGGAACTTCCTGAACCTGATAGGGAGCACGTAAACGATCCTACAGCCGGCCTTATACTTGATGAAAGACTACTCCCCCTAAGAACACAGTAAGGATGTCGGCTCTCATTGTCTTTCTTTTTTCCTTTCTTTTTTTCTTAAAGATTTTATCTATTTATTTGACAGAGAGAGACCACAAGCAGGCAGAGAGGCAGGCAGAGAGAGAGGAGGAAGCAGGCTCCCTGCTGAGCTGAGATCCCGATGTGGGCCTCGATCCCAGGACCCTGAGATCATGACCTGAGCCAGAGGCAGAGGCTTAACCCACTGAGCCCCCCAGGCGCCCTCACCACTATTTTTCAAGACCACACAGTAGGTTCCAGCTAGTGCAATAAGACATCAAAGGGAAACAGAGGCACACAGACTGAAAAGGAAGAAATAAAACTGTTCATACTGGTGGTTGATATGATTGTATACAAAGAAAATTCAAGGAATTTCAAAAAACAAAACCAAACCCAAACATCTATAACCCATAAGTGAGTTCATCAAGGTCAAGATTACAGACTATAATCTTTTTTTTTCTTGTATTTCTTTTTTTTAAAATTTTTTTTTAAAGATTTTATTTATTTGACAGAAACACAGCCAGAGGGGGAACACAAGCAGGGGGAGTGAGAGAGGGAGAAGCAGGCTTCCCGACGAGCAGGCAGCCCGATGTGGGGCTCAATCCCAGGTCTCCGGGATCATGACCTGAGCCGAAGGCAGTCGTCCAACCAACTGAGCCACCCAGGCGCCCCTAAAAACCAACTGTATTTCTAATACTAACAACAAACATGGGCATCAAAATTAAAAATCTAATGCCATCACAATCACTCAAAAGATACACTTAGATGGCACCTGGGCGGCTCAGTGGGTAAAGCCTCGGCCTTTGGCTTGGGAGGGAGTCCTGTGTGGAGCTCCCTGCTCAGCTAGGAGCCTGCTCCTCCCTCTCCGTTTATCCCTTCCCCCTGCTCATGGGAGCACTCCCACTCTTTCACTCTCTTAAATAAAATCCTTTAAAAAAATGTACTTAAGTGTCAGTCTAACCAAACACATAAAGGACTTCTGTGCTAACAATATGCAATGCTGACGGGGGGGGGGGGGGGATATGGGATACAAACAAACAAACAAAGAAAATCTAAATAAAGGGAGAGATATACCATGTTTCAGAATTAGAAGGCTAGAGATAGTAAAGATGTCAATTCTCCCCAAACAGATACGTGTTTATAAAATTTCCATCACAATTCCGGCAAGGCTTTCTGGTATAGACAAGCTTATTCTAGAGTTTATATGGAAAGACAAAAGAACTAGAAGAGCTATGGAATCACTTTACCTGATCTGAAGACTTATTATGTAGCCAGAGTAATCACGTCTGTATGATATCACCACTTGGAGACACACATCAATGGAACACAGCAGAGAACCCAGATGTAGACCTACACCAAATCATCTAATGGATTTTAAAAACAGCAAAAACAGTGGGATACCTGGGCAGTTCAGTCAGTGAAGTGTCTGCCTTCAGCTCAGGTCACGATCCCAGGGTCCTGGGATCGAGCCCTGCGTTGGGTGGCCTGCTTCTTCCTCTACCCTTCCCTGCCATGTGTGATCTCTCTCTCTCTCTCAAATAAATAAAATCTTAAAAAAAACCAAAAAAACTGCAAAAACAATTCCATGCCAGAAAGTTAGCCTTCTCCACAAATGGTGCGGAAGCAACTGGACATCCATAAAGGGGAAAAATGAAACTATGACTTAAGTCTCATATCTTATGCAAAATTAACTCAATTATAGGTCACAGACTTAAAGGCAAAACATTATACTATAAAATTTTGGGGAAAATTAGGGGAAAATCTTTAGGATCTATGGAAAGGCAAAAAGTTCTTAGGCTTGACTCCAAAAAAGCCACAGAAAGAAAAACTGATAAATTGCATTTCATCAAAATAGAAAACTTTTTTGAGAGGCAGGGCAGGGGGTCATGGGGGCTAGGGAGGGAAAAAATGAAACAAGGTGGGACTGGGGAGGGAGACAAACCATAAGAGACTCTTAATCTCAGGAAACAAACTGAGGGTTGCTAGAGGGGAGGGGAGGAGGGATAGGATTGCTGGGTTATGGAAAAAAATAAACAAACTAAAATCGAAAACTTTTGCTTTGTAGAAAATTTGGGGGGCACCTGGGTGGCAGAGTCAGTTGGGCATCTGACTCTTGGTTTTGGCTCAGGGTCATGATCTTGGGGTCATGAGATCAAGCCTCACGTCAGGCTCTGTGCTTGGTGTGGTCTGAGACTCTCTCTCTCCCTCTCCCACGGCACCTCCTGCTTGTGTTCTCTTTCTCTCATACACACACTCTCTCTCGCTCTTGCAAATAAATAAGTCAATATTTTTTAAAGAAAATTTTGTTAGGAGATTAAAAAGATAAGCTACAGAGTGGAAGTGAAGACAAAAAAAAAAAAAAGGACTCTCAAACTCCACAGGAAAAACTCAAACAATCCAACTGGAAAATGGTTTTGACATGGAGAGAGATCTGCTGAAAAAGATAGGCAAATGGCAAGTAAGTATGTGAAAGTATGCTTCACATCGTTAACCAATAATCAGGGAAATATAAATTAAAACCATAATGAGGTATCACTATACAACTACCAGAATGGCTCAAATCAAAAATAGTGACATCACCAAATGAGGGCAAAGATGCTCAGAAATCCTATCACCCACACACTGTCGGTAGAAATATGCTTTTAGAAATCAGTTTCTTAAAAAGCTAAACATGCAACTACCATGTGACTCAGCAATTGTCCTTCTAGGCATTCATCTCAGAAAAATTAAGATTTATGTTCACACAAAACCCTGTACGCCAACGTTTGTAGGAGGTTTATGCACAATAGCCCCAAACTGGAAACAACCCAGATGCTCTCCAAGAGGTGAACAGCCTCCAGCACACTCATACCAAGCAGTCCCACTGGGCAGGAATAAGGCATGAACGATTGATCCCCAAAGATTAGGCGATGCATGATTCCATTTAAGAACACTGCTGAAGGGGTGCCTGGGTGGCTCCGTGGGTTAAAGCCTCTGCCTTCGGCTCAGGTCATGATCTCAGGGTCCTGGGATTGAGGCCCGCATCGTGCTCTCTGCTCAGCGGGGAGCCTGCTTCCTCTCTCTCTCCGCCTGCCTCTCTGCCCACTTGTGATCTCTCTCTGTCGAATAAATAAATAAGATCTTTAAAAAAAAAAGAAAGAGCAGTGCTGAAATGGCAAGATTACAGAAATAAAGAACAGACTAGTAGTTGCTGGGGCCTGCAGGGGTGGGGCAGGAGGGCGAGTGTGCCTGCTTGAGGCCCAGAGGAGAGAGCGCTGGGGTGATAGAAATGCGTGTTTCTGCAGGTGTGGCCACACCCATGTGCTCTGTGTTTCTTCTTTTTTTTTTTTTTTTAAGATTTTATTTATTTGACAGAGAGAAACACAGCCAGAGAGGGAACACAAGCAGGAGGAGTGAGAGAGGGAGAAGCAGGCTCCCCGCTGAGCAGGGAGCCCGATGTGGGGCCTGATCCGGGGTCTCCGGGATCATGACCTGAGCCAAAGGCAGTTGCCCAACCAACTGAGCCACCAGGCGCCCCTCTGTGTTTCTTCTTAAGACTGTGTGTGAATCTCTACTTACCGCAGAATAAAGAGTTCACAGACATTTAAGGAACAGGAGATGGTCTCCAACACTGCCCACAGTCCTGTGCTGGGAGAGCGCCCCAGGCGGGCTCCGGGAAGGAAATGGGGCAGAAGGAAGGAGGGCAGGGAAGCAGCCAGGCTGCCCAGGGGGCTACTCTTTGGCTGACACAGATAGAACCAAGCAGCACGGTGGGTGACGAATGATCCCTGGAAGGCGAGAAGAATCCGACTGTATGAGGAGCGGCAGCTCACACCCTCCTGTTTCCGAGGGCTCTGGACTTCACAAGCCTCCCTGGGGCCGAGCGCCCCACGCACGCATGGCCTGGTGCTCTCCCTTCAGAAAGGGGGTACTGGAGGCCTGCTCGCCTCGTGCCCCCATCTCTGTGGGCACAGTAGAATCTGCACTGACTTTACTCATTTATTTTGTTTTGATCATCCCTGGGGCTGGACTTTCTTTTTCTCTTTCCTTGCTTCAAGGTGAATGACACACACATCAAACCCAGAGTGTATGTTTTATATGGTAAGCGTGCGGGGCGTTAACAGGACAGGTAAGGAGCCGTACTGCAGAATCACTAAGGGAGGACAGCTGCCCAGTAGGCTGTATAAGAAGATAACCTCCTGTGAACTAGTGAAATAATTATGTCTACTTAAATCAGACTTGATGCGGTTTAATAAAAAATCACAAAGAGGTTTTCTGACTCCACTCTGTGATTATTACATTCACCCGATGGGGCTTTCTTCAGCATGAATTAAGCTGGAAGGTGGGGGAAAGACCATATCCTCAAATAGAAAATCTAAAATGAACATATGCTACTAATGTGCTTTTCATTTTCCAATGCAAACTTAAATGAGATAACAGGAAAAAGTATCTAATAAACAGAAATGGGTTTCTATTTCAAAGTCAACCATCCAGGCGAAGATGCACACACTGACCATGGACAGACATAAGCCTGTTCACGGCTGAGCAGGTCTCACAGATGCCTAGGAGAAGAAAACAGACGATTTGGTAAGTAGTACCTGGACATCTGGGCACCCACGTGGGGAATAAATGGGAAATTGGACCCCTACCTGAAAGCGCCTACAAATACTGTTTTCAGGTAAATTAATGCAAATGTAAAAGGCAAAATTCTGAAAGACAGTGAAGTTCATTCATCATCTGAAGGGGAAGGGAAGAATTTCTCAAATAAGGTTCAACAAATGGAAGCAAAAGGGAAAAAAAAATAAGTCAATTCATTCCAGAACACAGACAACATACAGATGAGGAACACACCCTCCAAGTCAGCCCGGTCAGCTAGCACAGAGCCAAAGATCAAGCCTTCGGGAGAAAGCTCATTCCTCACTGGCTTGTCCTTATCTTCACTGCCCAGAGGCTCTGACCGCCTAGGCCGCGGCCGGCTACACGCGTGCCCGCGCAGGACGGTGGGCTCCAGGCACAGGACAGGCAGGCGCTGAGGGCAGCGGCAACCACGGACCAGGAAACGAGCCAGAAAGTGACTCTAACAGCACAGCACGCTTCCTCAGCAACTGACAGCCAACGATGACCTTGAATTTTCCAGAAAATGAAGTCAGTGTGAGTAGACAAGATGGCCTCTGCCCTCCTGGTTTCTCCGACAAACAACGGTTTGCCTTTTCAGATTTCCCAAGGTCAGCAAGGAGGCTAAGGAGCCTTGACCACAGGATCCGGTCCCCGTTTCATTTCCCTGGAAGGGAAGAAATGTGCCATGCCGGGACAATGGGCTCGTCTGAGAGGATCCCGTGGTTTCCGGCTCAGGGGACCAGCTGGTGTGTGACACCAACAAGGGAGAACGCTGAGGGTTCTGACGAGGAATCTATTTTATGGCAAAATAATGACTGCAGATTCAGAGAGATTAAATTTAAAATACCTGTGAGTCAACATGGGGGAGATCTGGGGAAGCAGTCCTAAGAAAGAGGGGCAAAGTGCCCACTGGGTCCGAGCCCTAGGGCCCCACGTGAATTCAGCCTCGCCGGAGGTGGTGGCAACATCAGTCGGCGAAGACCGAAGAAGCAGGATGTTACAGATAAAAAGTGCTGACAACCCTTGCGAGGAGCTTTGCTGTGATGGGAAGAAAACAGGGTGTTCAGCGGGTTCGCAGAGCACAAGGCAAACATACTGGAAGTTACCAGGAGCAAAAGAAAGGAGTTAGTGGTGCAAGTCTGAAAACTTGAGGAATGAGGGCCAAAGTAGGAGGCAGGGATCAGTCTCAGGTACGAGGAGAGACCTCCTTGCCTGAGACTATAAGAGAAGGGTCAAGGATGAGCACAGAAGTATGTGACTTCACAGGTAGGAGAAGGGAAGGGGAAGAGACATGGTTTCCTCAGCAGGGCCTGTTCTCCTGTTATCTACCAGACTTGAGAAGGGGGCTTTGAACAGATTAGTGAAGGTTTAAAACAGCAGGTGAAGAGAAAGGACAAGATGGCCAGGTGAAGAGAGAGGATCGCTAAGTACTACTGAGTGTCCCTTGGAACAGACTATAATCTATAGAACTTAATCTAAAGAGAGCTCTGTCCATACACCGGTAGGCAAAGTGGGCTGGGAAGCCAGCGCTGGGGGTTCGCAAAGCATGTACAGCTGAAAGGTGAAGGAGGAAGGCGTGGAAGGAAAGGTCGATGGTGACCTATGAAGAAGGTGTGGAAGGAAAGGTCGACGGTGTCCTATGAAGAAGGAAGGCGTGGAAGGAAGGTCGATGGTGTCCTATGAAGAAGGTGTGGAAGGAAAGGTCGATGGTGTCCTATGAAGAAGGAAGGCGTGGAAGGAAAGGTCAACGGTGTCCTATGAAGGAAGGCGTGGAAGGAAAGGTCGACGGTGCCCTATGAAGAAGGAAGGCGTGGAAGGAAAGGTCGACGGTGCCCTATGAAGAAGGAAGGCGTGGAAGGAAAGGTCGACGGTGCCCTATGAAGAAGGAAGGCGTGGAAGGAAAGGTCGACGGTGTCCTATGAAGGAAGGCGTGGAAGGAAAGGTCGACGGTGTCCTATGAAGAAGGTGTGGAAGGAAAGGTCGATGGTGTCCTATTTGGTGAGGGAACAGCTCATCACCTGACAGAAGAGACGGGGGTGCCCAGGAGGCTGGAGCTCCAGGAAGCACTGGGTGGGAGTGAGCACAATGGATATGTGAGCTGCCAGGGAAGTATCTTGAGTGCGGGCAGAAGAGAAGGTACCTAGAGACGAAGTTAGGAACCGGACACTGGGCTGCTGATGGATCCTCTGCAGGGATCCAGCGGTCACCCCGGAGCAGGGAGGGGTGGGATCCGGCGGTCACCCCGGAGCAGGGAGGGGCGGGATCCGGCGGTCACCCCGGAGCAGGGAGGGGCGGGAGTGGAGAGTGACACCCTGTGCCAGGTGACCTTGTAGAATGTGGAATGATCCCAAGGTCATCATGCAACAGCAACACTTCAAAGAAAAAGGTGCTGTGGCACACTGGTCGCAGAGGAGCTAAGCCGTGGGACCCGGGGAAGCGCTGGCTTAGGGCAGGGCGGAGGGCGGGGCAGCAGCAGAACAGGCGACCTGTGCAGGGCAGTAAAATAAGGAGAAAGCCGAGGGAGGGACCACGAAGCCTAACTCTGGCACTCTGCCGGCCGGCCTGAGTTGAATGCCAGGGGAGGAGGTGGCATCCGTGGGCCTCACATCTGCAGCGCAGACTCTGATCACTGCTCAGGGTCTGGGGCAGGATCTGTGACCTCGCTGAAGAGCTCCCTGGGACCAGCCTACTGTGCGCCAAGTCGCGAGTGGACGCAAGTCAGCTAGCAGGTTGGTGAGTGTGGTCAGCCACCCAGCGTCGGGATGACAAGTTTCTAGTTGTTTCTACACGATCTAAAGACATATACAAAAAGAAATAATGCTCCCCAAATGGAAAACTGTCCAGAAAAGGAAGTCCGTGGCCAGGTCAGTACAGAGAAACAAAGAAACGTAATAAAAACAACTACCCTTCAGCAGGAAACAAGTGTTAGATACCTTGAAGGGAGCAGTGTTCCATCTGATTTTGATACACGAGGTTAAAACTGTACTAAGAAGGATAAGTGGTGTGTGAAATGCTTTAGAGAACACTCCAACTAGTGTAATTTAAAGAGAGGAGTTGAACGGCTAATTGTTTATTTGAGGAGACACACGCAGAGTACCGTCTTTCTGCACTGTGACTCTGAAGCAAGCCTGAGGCACCACGACAGTATTTGCCATCACACAGACCGTGAGATTGCACAGCCAGAGACGCAGAGATGACACAGGTCTGTGAACGCAGCCCTTGTGAATGTTAAAGGTCTTGCGCATTCGTGTGGGAGGGATGGGCTTTGGTTCCCGCTACTCCTGATGGCCCAGTTTCACGCTGAGTTCAGAGAGAGAGTCTGACTCATACGAGATGTCCAACACTTGTCTAGAACGTGCACCGGAGCAGTGACACCCAGTGTGAGTGTTTACTCTGGGTCCCCACTGGCCCGAGGTTTCATGGGAGATTTCCGTACAAGACAGAGAAGTGGAGTAAAAACCTGACCACCCTTGAGAATGTGAGGCAAGGCCCATCGGAGTCCAAACTCTGCTTCTGTCTCCCCAGCTCCAGGACTTCAGGCAGAGCGCCGACCTCTCGGTTTCCTCGCCCATCCGGGGGCCCTGCGTTTGCCTCACGCCATCCCAGGGTCCCAGACATGGGCACAAGGCCGTCCCCGTACACTGCTCTAATTTGCCCTTATCTAGAGGTAAGATAAGTCAACCTCGGTTCTCCAACAGTTCAATGAGGAGCGATTTCCTGGTATAACCATGGAAACCGAACAGTAGGTCCATTCCAGAAGAATCTTGAACCAGTATACACTTGGAAAGCTTGTTCCATTGGGCAATAGCTAGAAATGATACTGTTCTTGGGAACATGTGATAGGGAAAGTAAACTCTGTTATTATATGATACACACAGATGCGTAAACATTTAAAGGAACTTGTGTGCATAATAACAAACGACACTTTAATATCAATTTTACCGATAAAGCTTTACTAGTCAAAGAACTGAATGTGAAGAGATAACCCAAGATACGGACTTCATTCTCATAAAGGTACATACCATGACACATCATCCAAGGTGCCAACATACAAGAGGTGGGAAAACGGCCACGGGCACCGAGAGCCGACTTCTGTTTGCCTCTCAAGTATTATCATGGCCGGTGACTCTGGAGACGAATGTTAGTCTTCGAAACACCAAGCGGTTTTGGCACATTCACAAAGACAGTAAGAACTAGTGTATCGTGTTTACAAAGCGACAAGAGAAATGTCAATCTTTCTAGGAGAACAAGGGACTCTGTGTGCGTACGGCCGGGGTGGACAGGCCCATGCTCTCTCTAGCACTGGGCTGCTTTCTCGGCCTGCTTCCTCACGGGAGGACGAGGGGCGTGAAGGAACAGTTAGGTCCATCATCGCAGGAAGATCAGGGCCTGGAAGAAACAGCAGAAACCGAGCTGCTGCTAAGAGCTGTTGGGGACTGTGGAAAATCCCGCTGTGGTAGATGTTACCTGCCTCACAGCGACTCCAAGAGCCGGAGTACAGGCGAACGTGAGCCCAAAACCCGAGACTGGCTTTGGTTATTTCAAGCCAACTACGGCCATCTGGAGCCTGAGACTGGATTAGAACTATAGACCGGCTTAGGCTACACAGCACGAAGTGTCAGCCTGGCCACATCACTCGTCCAGGGACAGGCCCCGGACCCAAAGTGGCCCAACCAGTTGGAGAGGAAGGACTCTTCCTCCATAAATGCAGCAAAGAACTCCCTTTGTCCACGGATGTGCAAGAAGGCATGCACAGATTACAAAGAATGGCCATTCTATGGCTAAGGGGGGTGACAGCGCCAGCTGACAGTGCTGGAGGAGAGACACAGCTGAGCTCCTGAATCAGCCACTCCCGAAACCTCATCGATACTTCTTTGAAAAAAACAAGACAACAACAAAAAAACAAAAAACCCCTTTTCATATTGCCCACAGCATACCGAGTTGGGTTTTCTAGCACGTGCAGTCAGAAGCATTCTACCGGATACAATGACGAAAAGCACTAATTGCGTATTAGTTATGGAACAGAAATTGTTAGACATAATTTAAAAAATTCTTTCATTTTTAAGTCATAGAGAATCAATTTACGATCAGGAGGTTGTTACGTGAGCCAGGATTTAGAGCGAGGGGCTCGTTCAACCACTGGGGTACCTGGTGACCAGCAACGCCAGGCATCTGGAAGTTCAGTGGCCCCAGATTCGGGTCACCTGAAACATCTGCCACCACAACAGGGCTCTGTGTCCCCCGAAAGGGCCCCCTAATGAGCTGGTGCCAGTCTCCCCCCAGTGTGCTTGAGGGGTACACCAAAGCCTGCCTCCCAGCTCCTTCCCCTCCACCGCAACCACCTCCACCGGTCACCACGTTCTCTTCTTGGGTTCACGCAACTGGGCAGCGGGAAGCAAGCCTGCTGCCCGAGAAAGCGGTGACACTTCCAGCGCCCAACTCCTGCACTCTGGGAACGGCTTCCCGAATCCAAGGCTCGGACGGGAAATCTGTTTCTTAAAGGATGCACTGTGTGACCCCTTTAGTTCAGGCAAAGGTGGTCTGTGGAGGAGGGCTTTTTTTTTTTTTAGGATGTTATTTAATTGAGACAGACAGAGAGAAAGAGAGGATGAGCCAGGGGAGGGGCAGAGGGAGAGGGAGAAGCAGACTCCCATGGGCAGGAAGTCCAATGTGGTGCTTGATCCCAGCACTCCAATATCATGATGTGCCGAAGGTAGCAGAAGGGGTTTTAATTAAGAGTTGTATTTATATTACATACAATGTGAAAATCGTTTCACTTCTACCATAAAGAAAAGAAAACTATGTCTTAAAGTTGGGTTTTCTATTAACCTGGCCTTTTGTTTCATATTCTGTACCCGAGCGGAAAAATGCTACCTCCTTAAGGGTACCTTCAGCAGTGCCTGCTTTTAAAAAACATACGGCCTCATCTTGAAAGACAAATTTTCTTTGTCACTACTGAGATGTGACCGAATGATAGAACAGGCATGCAAAGTCCCCGGGGTGCCTGACTGGCGAGGTCAGTGCAACACACAACTCTTGATCTCGGGGTTGTGGGTTTGAGACCCATACTGTGTGGAGAGATTAGTTAAAAATAAATCTTAAAAAAAAAAAAAAAGATATGCAAAGTCCCCACAGGCAGTGCAAAGATGTAGTCTTTATTTTGGGAGACTCCTGTAATAACAGGCACAAGCAAATGACCAAGAGAAACAGTACTGTAACTAAGGGAGTCTACTACATATAATAATATTTTAACTTGTAACACAGGAGAAAGAGATGCTTCGCTTTAAAGTTCCCAATTTTTTCTAAATGATTAAAATTCATGTTTGAAACACTACAAACCTCCCTCTAAAATACATCCTCTCATTCATAACGCATTAGCACTTTATGAATAGTATATCCTATCCCCATGGCTAAATACTGTCCGCTGCTTTTAGGATTTAAATGCCAACAATGCAGCACACAGGAGAAGTAGAATCGAAAGACGGACACCACCAAGTACGGTCACACAGGCGTTCCCCGACGTGAGTGGTGGCGGAGCGCCCCGGCTGCGGCCGAGCCATGGGGCCTTCTTCCTCCAGGGGTCACAGCCGTCGCAGCTGGGGAGGTACTGCTGTTGGTCGGGTCTCTGAGAATGAACGGACGTTGCGCCGGACAGCTTCGGGGGGCTGCAGAGGAAGCCCGTCTGCCGTTCCGGGGTGCATGTGGCCTGTGTGTCACCGCGCCCCAGCATGCCGCCCGCTGTGCGACAGCGCTTGCCGTGCCACATTCACAGCCCCAGAGAAGCGAGGAAGCATCCCTCACACATGCAGAACAGTCACCGTCGAGACCACACTGACGGAGAAAGCAGGGACAGAGACGAGCACTGCAGAACACGGAGGAGTCAGAGGTTTTCCCTCAGAGTATTTCTACTGGCATGTATCTGAATGGAGTTCTCAGCAATGGGAAAAAAGAAATGCATTCCAACAGTCTAACCAGTCTCTAGAGGATGGTTTATAAGAAGACAATCAAGAAACATCAGCTTTCTTCTCATTTCAAAGAACTATTCAGAGCAAAGAACATCCACACACACACACACAGCCTGGTTATATATGATAAAAGTGACCAGAATAGTACTGGACCTTACAAAGGAATCCTACCATGGCTAATTCCATACAAGGGGCCTAACGTGCAAGATACTTTTCCAACAGTGTGGGTGACGTGGTCCTCAACAGAAGAGATATTGCCATTATTATTTTTAGAAGTAAAGTTCACATTTACGCTTGCATAGAATCACTTTTTAAGGAGCACAGAAAGCTTTGGAAATACCATTTATCTGAATCACTACGATATTCCTACAAAGCTGGGGCATATGTTACCAACCAGTCTGGGTCCCCAAATAAACTTTACCCAGACTCCTTCCAACATACCCCGCCAGAGCCCACTGAGCTCACCCCTGCCCGGGAGCCAGAGACGCCGCTCACCCGCCGCGAGAGGCAACCGTCCAGCACAACTGCTCCGTCCCTGCGGCGAGGAACTTGGGACGATGGGCCTTCCTGCCTTATGATCCACTGAGCTGACCCCTGCCCTCGCCTCTCCTAGGGTAAACGGTAACTGGGACCATGTTAAGGGGTCAGTTTAAAAGACAGAAACCAACAGGACTCGGGAGATAGGATGATGAAGAGTTCTCCTGGGCAAATGAGCACAGGGGACAGAGAGAAGGTTGGGGAACAGGGGTGGGTGATTAGTTGGGTTTGGGACACACTGTGTTAGGAGCCGGCAGGCCATACAAATGGAACAGCGAGGTAGGGAGTTAATAACATCCGAAGCCTGAGAGAATGACTGAGGGGCAAGACAGTCACAGGCAAGGACGATGAGAGTCCCAGCTCAAATGACCATGATAAACTATCACCAAGCTTTGCTCTTCTAAAGAACAGTATTGTCGAAGGCCTAGGGCTGGGGCCCTTCTACAGCACCGGGCCGACACTTCCTCGGCCCTGGACCAGCAGCACCTGCCTGGCCAGGGAGCGGGTCAGGCGTGGCATCTCCACCCACCCACATCTACTGGGTCAGAACCCGCGTCGTCACACACCAGAGGGCCCCGGGGCCCATCAGTTTGGGGCCCACAGGTGTAGTGTTCCCCAAACTCTGGTTCCTAAACCGTTCATCCCTTTTCAGCAAATAACAAAAAGAAAAATGCAAACATTAAATGTAATAAACGCATTCAATGTAGAGAAACGTCCTCTATCCTGGTGTTGACCTCTTCCTTTGTTGACCTTGTTTACATGCCCCGTCTTTTATGAAATTACGGTAACAGCTATCTTGCTGATTTTTGTAACAGTCAGTTATTTATACTTTACTGGTACCATATAACTTTAGAGATGTTACTTCCTTTGCCTAAAATATCCTTCTTACTCCACCTCACCTATTAAGCCCCTATTTCTCCATGAGTTGTATTCTAAGTGCCAAAGCCTATGTATGAGCTGCTCAGGGCTACCGTAACAAAATACCACAAACTGGATGGCTTCAAACCAGAGAAATCTATTGTCTAACACTTCTAGAGGCGGGAAGTCTGAAATCAGGTGACAGGAGGGCCATGCTTTCCCAGAAGGCTCTAGGAAAGGATCTTTCCTTGCCTCTTCCTAGCTTCTGGTGGCAGCCAGCCATTCTTGGTGATCTTCGGCTCTGAGCTATATGGAGCTGATCTCAGTCCGCATCTTTGTATCACCTTCTCTCTGCATGTGTCTACGCCCCAATTTTTCTCATCTTACAGGAATATCCGTCATTGGATTAGGACCTACCCTCATCCAATAGGACCTCGTCTTAACCCGATTACATGATGCCTATTTCCAAATAAGGTCACATTCCCAAGTACCTGGGCTTCGGACCTGAACATATCTTTTGAGGGATACAATTCAACCAACAACAGTCAATAATGATATATTTTTAAAAGAAAATCTGTTGATAATTCTCCAAATTATGTGGTAAATACTATAATACCGTGCTTTCAATATAAAGCACAAAATAAAAATATTAAGACTATATTGTAATAAAAATCAGCACAAGACTCATCATTTATGTTCCTCTTTCACAAATCGTGTTCACCGCAGAAAGCATAAACTCCAAAGTGCAGAGACTGAACTTTGATTTTTCCCTCAGTGATAGAATGCTTTAGTCCTTACTCTTTTTCTTCCCTAGCTGTTTTGACCCCACTTACAGTTTTTAGCCCCCTTCTGAGCCTTTCTGACCATCACTGCTCGGTACCACCTATCCGGCTTATTAACTCTGTCTTGCCAGTCTTGCCGTAAGGAATTACGTAGGGCCAATTTCTGACCTCCAAGTCTGAGAGGGCTGGAATTCCTCAGGAAGTTCTCTAAGTGATAACTGGCCAAGGCTTTAAGAGGGCTGTGAATCTAACAATATTTGGGAAACACTGTTTCAGTTTAGAGATACTCTGATCCAAGGTTTCGATCGGAAACCTATCTAAGATTTCAATTTTGTATTACAATATTATATACAGTATGTGGCTATAGAGTTTCAAGGCAGCAAAATGTTGAAAACTATTCAGTCTGTGGAAGGTGAAATATTGTCTCAATATGCTAAAAACCAGGTAGATATAGCTCATAAATGGTACTTTGTAAGCACTGGCTCTTTAACTTTCATCCTATCCCTGTCGAGCTACACCAGAGCCTCCTTTTCTGGAAGAGAAAATGACCCTCGAGCACAAAGGAGTTTAAAGGTTAGGCACACAAGCCTTTGCCACCTATCTAAGAGGCAAATGATTGTTTTACTTTTGGGGAACAATGCTGTGCAAATATGGTCACTGATAAGTGAAGGTGACAGCTTAGGACTTTCGGCTGATTCTTATTTCAATAAGGGTCTCAATTTCAACTGCCACATTTGCTGTTTCTAAAACTAATTCTCTATTCCATTAGTTCCCTCTAATACCTCTATTCTTAGAGGAGATGAAATTGCAAATGAAAAAGTAAAAACATATACGGGAGGTAGCATGACATAAGAATACTGGTGGTTAAAGCCTTTTGATCATCATTTACTCAGTTAATCTGTGATGTTCAAAAGTTCAATTAACTGTGTCTAAAGTGAAGTAGAGATATGTGATATTTCATCAAGATTATGTCATATAAGACACATGAAAAAGCTTTATCTCCCCAAATTCCAGTCCTTTCTTACTAATTTATAATCCCTATTCGGTTTTCTTATTTAGACTTTCCACCCCTCCCTAACGCTCCAGGTTAAAGGGAAAAAAAAAATGCAGGGTAAGGAACACTTGGAAATCAAGAAATGCAGAAGTACAGCCGAAAATCGCTAGAGAAATGTATTTTCCATGCAAAATCTCCAGCTGTGGTTCTCTATAGGGACAATCAGACCACACGCCATGTGCAGCAAGGACAACATGAAAGACGCCCGCCACCGACTTCCTGGAGGATCTCCTAAGCCTTCTAGGAGCAGCTGGGATGCCCAAATGGCAGCAAGAACAGGGCAAGCAAAAGTCCAGGAGGGGCTGAGGTCGTGAAGCAAAGGCACTGTGACCTCAGCCCTCTTAGGGGGAAGGGCCCTCTCCGCTTCCCCTTCACCTCTGGCCCTCTGTGTAGGCTCCCCTTACTGGAACTCCATTTCTCCCCATGGCGGCGGCGTCTGGGCCTGGGCATCTGCTATTCCGCCACGAGGTTCTGCCATCCCTTCACAGAGCACCTTCCTTCAGAACTCCTGCCTGGAGTTTTAACTACTCATTCGATGGCGTCCTGACAGTCTGAACTCTGTGCCCCCAGCAGACTGCATATTCCCCGAGACGGGAACCACGCCTGAGTGTGCCCGCAGTGTGCCCGCAGTGTGGACAGCGCCTCCTAGCACCTTCCCATCATGCATTCCACACCTATTTGTTGGACAAGCAGCAAGCCGGCTAGCACATCTGAGCTCTGGTACATACTTTTGAACTTGAACGTCTCCCTGGGACTGTAAAACTCCCAAATCAAAGTCTTAATCTGAGAACGCACACATCTGAACAAGTGATTAGACGCTGGTAAACATCTCAAGCCTGACCACGGAGGGCTAAAACAAAAAAACAAAAACACAGTATATGAATTGGAAAGGCTTTCGATTACTCAAGAATTATTTGTGGAGACCCCTCCAGGGGTGGCTGTTTTAGGGGAAGCAAAGATGAAACAGACAGGGCTCTGCTTCCGGGGTGTTTACGGTTTTAAAAAAGGCACATTTATAAATAGCCGTAATGCAACCCAGAAAGGACTAAAAGCCGGGGAGACTGAGGAACAGAAAAATAAATGAGGCGAGAGGCCTCCGGGGGAAGGCACGGGTCAGTCTATCGATCACCTGTCACTGTAATCCCGTCACTGTGATCCCGGAGCAAAGAAGGGCGTTCCACACTAGGAAAGGTCACGCTGGAATATTCGAGGAGCACACGGAAAAGCGGGCGTCGCCCTAAGTCCTTCACATCCGTCCTGGGGACAGCATCGCCCAGGAAAGTCTTGAACTGGCTTCCCAAACCCTGAGCTATTGAAACGGGACTAAGGGAAACCCTACGGGTGCGAGCCCGGAGAAAAAGCAGGAGGAAACTTGGAAAAGCAGGTCACGTCAATGCTACACACAGCCCGGCCCGCGCCCCCGGCCCGCGCCCCCCGGCCCCTGGCCCCCGCCTCCCGACCCCCCGCCCCCCCGCGCGCCCCGGCTCCGCGTCCCCGGCCCCCCGCGCGCCCCGGCCCCGCGCCCCCGGCCCCCCGCGCGTCCCCGGCCCCCCGCGCCCCGGCCCCGCCGCCTCCTACCGTAGGTTTCGGACATGGCCGTCTGCGACAT